>CAUYQV010080567.1:0-12832 GCA_963574575.1 Galagoides demidoff
GGCGCCTGTGGTCCCAGCTATGTGGGAGGCGGAGGCAGGAGACTCGCTTGAGCCCAGGAGTTGGAGGTTGCTATGAGCTGTGATGCCATGGCACTCTACCCAGGGAGATAGCTTGAGGCTCTGTCTCAAAAAAAAAAAAAATAAATAAATAAATAAAATAAAATAAAATAAGATGGGTCGTGGGTTGACAATTACTAAGACTGGGTGGTGTCATGGAGACTTATAGGCTCTAACTTTATCTTTTAGAAATTTTTCTTAATAATAAGCTTAAAAGTTATTATACTCACAAAATTCAGAAACTAATGCCTTATGCTAAACTGTCAGGTAACTTTACTTAAAAATTCTTGCCATGGGTTTCCTATCGATGACAAATAGGAAACAAGTTGAATTGCTCAAACAAAGATTAAAGTGGGTGACTGAGGACGACCTAGGAGATGCGCTGTCAATCATGTATTTCCTGGGGGGGGTCCCCAGCTCTACTGCTCTTACACTTACCCTCATCTTTATCTCACCCCAAATATTAAAAAGGGAAAATAGCCTTTGTGCACCCATAATAGGTTATAAGCTGTGTTGACTGAGAAAAGCCTAAAAATTAAATTGCATTTCTCACAGTTACCTGTTAAGCCCTTTTCCCTCCCTCCCTCCTGCCGTCTTTCTTCCCCCCTCTATTGGTCTCTACTGCTGCCCTATTTACCCTAAGTTTGAAGATAATTACCTGTTTCTAAACCGGAGTAGGAAATGCAAATTAGAATACACCCTTTTGTTTTATTACTCACAACTAATTCGTCTTCAGCAACTGTTCTACTTTTCTGTAGCCTTGGCAAGCTATCCAGAACACCACTTCCTTCTTTTCATTCTATTGCAGGGCGATTGTTTGGTGCTGATACAACGTTGACTTTTCCCATAATTTTGCCTAGAGGGTTTTACACTAGGGAGTTCCAAATGTGTTTAGATTGTAAAACTTTTTCCGAGGACTTTTCTAAAAGAACTCCATGTTCTGATAGCCCCAGCAACGTTGTTTTTAATACGTTTCCACCCTGAATTTTTTAATAAAGTGGAATTGAATTTTAATGCGGAAGGTTTAGTGTCAATCTGCCCCTAAGATAATTGAAAGGCACGGAGAGATCGTCATTTCCTGTTCGATATGTTGTTCCTGTGTACAATGACAAGGCTTTTTATTTACGTCTATGACATTCCATCAGGGTAAGTAACTTCCTAACGAGTCATTAAGAGTAACTCCTGGAAAGCCATGATATAGTCCCACAGCTCAGCCAGGTGCCTTGTGCTGGAGGACGAGAATTGTGTGATCATGTGTATGTGTGTTCCTTTACACTGTGGGTTATCACTACGAATCACACCAAATTGAGTGATTGCTTTATATCAGCTTCCTGTGTTCTTATTTCTTGCCCTATATGCATGACGAGTTGGCCAGTAGGGTTTCAGATGTAGTAACAGAAGCGTTTCCCATAGACAATTGCAGAGATTTTTAAAATTTTTTAAAAAAATTTTTTATTAAATCATAGCTGTGTACATTAATGCAATCATGGGCAATTGCGGAGATTTTAACCAAAATATGAATATTGCAGTTGGTCATCTTTGCTTTAAGGATGAATTGATTTCATATGCTCAAGGTATTGTCTTCTGCTTTCCTCAGTAGATTTTAGAGACAGTTTTAGAAGTATCTGTGTTTTTTGCACCAGTACTAGATAGAGTGATGTGTTCCTTAGCATAAAGGTCTTTACACTTTCCTGCTCCCATAGAGCTTGGCAGAACTTTGAAAAACTTTGTGTGTTGCCCTGTAACAACAGCTGAAAACATTTATTGTAAGTTCAAATAGTTACACAAGATATAATTCTTTTCATGCTGTAAATATTTTACTTAAAAATAAAACGTTCCTATCACTTTTTAAACAGTAACTTATATCATCTAAATATTACAGCAATTTAATACCCTCCGCGATCCATTTAAAAAATAAATTTTTCTCTTGTGTTAGGCCGTCTTTAATAGCTATTTCCATCCATTTCCCCCTTAAACTTACGTTTCCATTCCACTTCACTATGGAGTTTTATGCTGTCGTAAAATGTTTGCATTTGAGCTAATTGATGACCCTATCATGTTCCACTTCCACAAAAATGTTTACACAAATGAAAATGAAAATTTTAAAAAATTTCCTCTGGTCACGAGGCCCAAACTTCTTCTGAAGTGAATCACTATTACAATTATTAGTAGTACATATTTGGTCTGAATGACACACGATTTATAATATTTCACAATTATAAAACTTAAAAATTAAATGTACTTTCATGAGAAATGCGCCTCGTTGTGCAATAAAGGTGAAGTAAACTGGGCTTTTCTATTTAAAAAAAAATTCTGGTGCTTTTTCTTCTTGTTTGGGGGCTTTTGTTTTGGTTTGCAATTAGTGAGTGTATGTAATCATGAATAATTATTACTTCTTATTACTGGAATGAGATGGGCTCAGCATTCATCCTGGCCCTGGCATTTGTTTTTATAGATACATATCCTGGGAAGTCTTATTCATATATGTCAGTAGATGGTACTAAAATAAGGGGTTTTGTATTTTTTAATAAAAATGTACATCAACTCTTAGAATTACTTCTGAGTTATATTTCCAAAACCACTCTGTCGTGTTTTATCCAATAATAATGTGGAGCTCTATCTGTGGGCAACTTGAGCAGGTCTCACACTAGACCAGCCCTTCTCACGGCCTTTCTGCTAGGACCTCATGAGAAACTGAGATCGCAAAAGTTTCATCTGGGGCGGCATCTGTGGCTTAAAGGAGTAGGGTGCTGGCCCTATATACTGGAGGTGGCGGGTTCAAACCCAGCCCTGGCCAAAAACTAAAAAAAGTTTCATCTGGGTCTCCCCGATCCGGTGCTTCTCTCAGCCGGACTGCAGTGTCCGTCTCCACTGCTTCTCTGTCTGGCCAGGCTCAGACAGCACATCCACACACTGGCTCCTCCAGCTAGCTGGATAGGTGACCCTGCACCGGAGAGAGCTGCGGCTGCTCCCCGGTAGCCAGATGCGTGGAAGCCAAGCCCAGAAGCTGTTACTACAGCGATGTCACATTCTTCTGTCCCACCCTCGTTTGTTACATCCGGTAAAAGTGGACACCACGCATATCCACCTCACAGAGTTGCTCTGATGCTCTGCTGAGATGCTGAATGTTATGCAAGTATCGGTTATTCCATGACAAGAGCGTTTGAACACTATTTGTCCCAACTCTCTTGATCTCCTTGTGAGACAAACCGTGTCTGCTCACAGGACGTGATGCCAAGAAACATGCAAAGTCAGCCTCCCCGGCTATAGGGTTTTGCTCTTTGGTACTTGGTTTCCCAGCAAGAATATCATTAGCCATTAGATCCTCTTCGTTTTGTGGAACATTAGAACACGGAGAGGTTCTTCCCCCAGCAGCGTCTGCTTTAATAACCTTTGATACTTTCCTCTCACTCCACACCCTAGATAGCTGTGTATGTATTTTCTTTTGTTCTGCCATTAAATGCAACCAGGGAGAAGCCCTCCTATCGGTCTTGATCCCTTGCAGGTGGGGCTAATCCCACACATCCCGTCCCTGGAGAAGGGAGCGTTGAACAAATATGGAAACAATGGAAGAGACAGTGATGAAATTAACTTCAGTAAGTCAGGATATCGACCAAATAAATCTACATAAAATTAAGAATTTAAAATAAGAAAGCGTAAGGAAAAGTGGCTAAAGGAATTTAACAGTGGGTAGCTTTCCTTGGTGTATAAATGGTTTATTCTTATTTAAATAAACATATCAACTAATAATAGTTCCATGGCAAAAAATTAGACAAATAATGAAACATTGATTAACGAAGGCTTTACCATATCTTCTTCCTCTTTTTCTTTACTTCAAATTTCATTTTGAAAAATTGTGATCTCTTGATCAGAATTTTGTCTCCAATCCACGTTGCACAACAACTGTTGAAAATAATTTTGATTCTGTGGTATTGCGTGAAAAACTGCTTTCCAAACTGCAAGGTCAACCAATTTGCACTGTGAAGGGAGGGCATGATGACATTTGATGGAGAGGTTGGGAAAAAGTAACTGAGTCAGTTGACATTTGCTATGTCCCTGCTGAAAGTGTGACAGTGCAGGAGGCATTGGGTGTGAGGTGCTTTGTGGAACTGAAGGACTTCTCAGAAATGAGACTTATGCAATGAAGAAAAGGTAAATCCATCCCCAGTAGAAGCCACCCCTAACATTCAGGTGCCAACTACTCAAACTCTGGTACTTCTTTCAATCCTTACTTGTCCTTCGGTCAGAGGGAGCTGTGACATCAAGTTAGTGATTAAAAAATAAGCCAGGGACGTAAGGAATACTATAGTAGAATGGAGAAAATTCAACACAGGTAGCTCCAAATTAACCAGTGCAGTGCTAAGACTTTCCTGGATGCTCGGTTGCTATTTGTTGAGAGGGCCATTCACAGATCCTTGCTTTCCCCAAATCCTTTTGTAAACAGCACAGTGGTGATTGTCAGGGCTCCAAGGTTCATCTCATAATATTTACTTTTCATGGAAAGAAATATATTCCGAGGTCTTTTGAGACTCAGCATGTTCATATTCTTTGTTCACTTTTTAGTCAGCATATAATTTAACTTTTCCAAAAGTGTATAGAGATGGTCATTTGCTTTATAAAAGTACTTTTTTTCCTTTTTTTTTATTGTGGCAAATAGGCATTGCATGAAATTGATCATTTCAGCCATAGTTCAGTGTACAATTCAGTGGCATTAAGAACATTTGCAGGGTAGTGTTGCTTTTTCTCTGGCTAAACAGAATTCTTAATGTGCCTGTGACAGAGATGAATGAAGTATTAGCTGAGAAACAATGGCAGTCAGCTTAAGGGACATTCCCTAATCACAGAATACTTAGTAGGGAACACAAATATCTACCACTCGGGAATTGAGTAGATCCTAAATACCATCCCAGAATCAGGAAGGCTCCATAACTATTGTGTAATGTGCAACATCAGATCTTTATTGGAAGAGAATTATCATATGGCAGGCTGACAAAAATTTGGCGCTGATGCATAATGAATGAGCTGAGAAATGGATTAACGAGATTTCTCCCTAATTAACATTGCCCTAATATCTGGCATGAAAGCAAAGCTGCATCAATTAGGCCAGTGGATGTTGTGTGTGCGTGTGATTGTGTGTGGGTGCCGTGTGTCTCTCTGCAGGCAAAGTTGGATGTATTTCATTTGCAGCCTTTTTCTTTCTCTATCCTCACCCTCCTTCCTGGTTCCCACCCCCTGGTCACTCCTTTTGTTCTTTTCTGGACTGCCCTTGTGTGTTTCTATGTGGATGAGGGGGAAGGAATGACAGATTGAACGATGCCATTTTTAGATAGACGTCTGAGCATACACGAATTAATCAATATTTCATAATCTAGGTGATGAAAGCCCCTCTTTTCCTTAGAGCGGAGAGGACACTATGTTCTGTGTGTGCAGCTGAACTACCATTACTGGTAATGAAAGTCCCGCAGCAAAGCCCCTTTCTTAAGTAGATAACATGCTCTCGGGTGCATGGCTGCCAATTACACGTCTACTCAGAATCATCTCGGGAAGCCGGAGAGGTAAATCCTGCAGCTAAGCCGAAGCACCTTATATGGGGATTATTGCCCGGCATTGCAATCTGAACCTGAAATCTTAATTCTTCCTTTTTCTTCAAATGTATTCTTCTATTGTGAATTAAGCCCAATATTCCCTGAGGAAGTGAGTGAGTGTGTGCATGTGTGTTCTTGTAAACAGGCTGGGAAAGAGGTGACGAGAAAGAAACAGTCTGGCAAAGGGGAAGAATCTTTGGCATTCCTATTTTAGGACTACTAAAGTAGGTAGCTTATTTTTGCAAGATCTTGAATTTTTGTTTGCAGATAGAAGATCGTCCCTGCAATAATATAGTTCTGGTTATTTTTAGTTCTAGACGTGAAGTAACTCCTGTTGAAAGGTTTGCTTTTCACTTAATGAGCTATTCCTTCCTTCAGCAGATACCTAAGAAATCGATTATCCATGTATGCCAGGTAGTAAGTGCTACAGAGATCATTAAGTTTTTGTCATCAAAGTGTTCTTTTGGCTAATGGGAGAAACTGACAGACAAATAGGCCTTTTAAAAGGTATGAGCAGTTTGGTTTGGTAAAGCTTATGTTCAAGGGTGATGAAAAGGGAGGCTGGAGAGCCAGGGAGGGGCCACAGTGTGTCCCAGGATACCCAGTCGGGGTAAGAACCACTGTAGGGAAGACGGTTTGAAATGACAGAGCTGAGTGCATGCTCCCTGACAGTTTGGCTCAAGCATTCCAGTCTGTGGCTGTACCTTGACCTTGAGTCTACCTCTGCATCTGCCTCTAGAGCAGAGAGAGGGGGAGGAGTTGGGCCTGAGTCCACAGGGGGAGGCATACTTCACGTCTTGCCTTGGTGATCATACGGCCCAGTTTATGCCTGCAGTCCCAGCCTGACAGTCAATAGTGCCCCTTTCATTCTGAACAATGTACATTAAATTATATGTTCCTCTTAATTTCTTCCACATTCCATAGGCCAGGATTCAATCACGTAGTCACGCCTAACTTTAAGGGGGGCCTGGGAAACCTATGTGATCAGGAGGGGAGAAAAGGCGACGAATTTTGCTGAAGGCAAGACCGTCCTGTGGCTCATGTTAAGGCGCTTACACTGAGTCCTCCATATCCACTGCCTTTTGAACATTCCCACCTAAATGTGGATATTTCTTGGAGGTTTTCTGGTATATTTTAAAGTCATCTGAATTTTACGACCTGCCCCATAACATATCAGTGTTTCTTAAAAATAACATGTGTTCTTTCCTGAAGACATCTTAATACGTAAGGAATGCTTCAAGAATAATTCCCATATTTAGATTTTATTTTGTTTATGTGAAGAGCCACATCCTATAGGGTTGGCTGTATAAATATCGGCGTTGGAACACACATCACTGAACAGTCTCAGGCAGAGTGACGTGGTGGAGAACATGCTGACGGCTGTGTGGTGTGTACCTTCTAGGAGGCAGAGGCTGGGACCTGGGACACCAATCTAGACCGGGATAAGTATCTGGATGAAAGGTGATAAACGATCTGATTTAGGTTGGAGATAGGAATGTCAGGAGCTTACATCAGTATAGCCAAACCAAAAAGAGAGAAATTACAGATTTTTCTATGTAAAAATGTAAAGGTTTTATTTCAACAAATACATTATAAAATTAAGTTTGAAAGGCAAAGACAAAACTGGAAAAACCATTTGTGACACTGAATGATAGGAAAGATGGGCAGGCTGGTGTCCCTCATATAGAAAGAGCTCGTATGAACTGATAAGAAAAACGCATTCCAAGAGAACAAAATGGACACGACCATTTATTGAAAAATATAAATGACCTACAAAATGTTAAACCTCACTAAAGATTTAAAAAATAGAAATAAAAGCACAATCTACACTATTCAACAGGTGAAAAAGATCACATAATAGCATATATACACACACAAAGTACTCAGTACTGTTAATAACAACCAAAATTGAAATAATAATAATTTTCTTTAATTGGAGATTTATTAAATAAATTATGATATATCCCCTCAGTATTATGCAGTTATTGAAAATGATTATGCAGATCTATATATATTGAACTAGAAAGATGGCTATGACCTATTATTAAATGAAAACAAAGGTTACTTTATAACATGCCCTGTTTATGTAAAATTATCTGTGTGTGTAGGACTACGCATGTGCGTATATGGAGATAATCCAGAAGGCTTTCAGTAAAATCTTAAAACAATTCTTATTTCTAGATGGTAGAATTGAAGTTGGCTTTTACTTTTTCCTTATAGTTTCAAAAACTTATTTTATTTATTTTAGTTTTTTGAGCTACAGTCTCACTCAGCCACTCTGGGTAGAGTGCCATGACATCATAACTCATAGCAACCTCAAACTCCTAGGCTGGACTGATTTTTCTGCCTCAGCCTCCTGAATAGCTGAGACTGCAGGTTCTGGGCACAACCTGACAAATTTTTCTATTATTATTATTATTTTTTTTTTTGAGACAGAGTTTTACTTTGTTGCCCTTGGGAGAGTGCCCTGGCATCATAGCTCACAGCGACCTCAAACTCTTGGACTTGAGCGATTCTCTTGCCTCAGCCTCCTGAGTAGCTGGGATTACAGCTGCCCCTCATGAAGCTGGGCTATTTTTAGAGATAGGGTGTTGTTCTGACTCAGGCTGGCCTTGAACCCATGAGCTCAGTTAATCCACCTGCCTTGGCTTCCCAGAGTGTTAGGATTACAGCAGTGAGCCACTGTGCTGGGCCTTTCTGTAGTTTTTATACCATTTTTGATTTTTAAAGTAGGCACCATGCATTATTTATATGTTTTTAAAGTAAGTAAGATCTTATTACTATAGCAAAAAAAAAAAAAAAATCCTCAGCCGCTATTCTTTTTTCCCCCTCCCTTGGAGTGAAAAATCAGAAGGGCTTTGTGATTGGTTGTTCGCAGAGTGAACGGCTGGGCAGGGAAGGGTGACTTGCAGATCTCTCAGTCTTGGAATAATCCCCTGGCGCCAGATCAAAGGCAACTCTCCTCTCAGCCTCCTACACCTTCACCCTGTTGTCATTCCTTCTGCTTCGCAACTTCTCAGCTCAGATGCTGCCCCTCCCAACCCTGTCGCTCAGCTCTCTGGAATGTCTGCCCCAATGTTAAGTCCTCTGCACCCCCTGCCTTATTTCAGAAGGCTTTCTCCAGGAACTTTCTCTAACTGAGTGGCATTAGAAACGACTGCTCCCAGTACCTGTATTCTTATACAGACACCGGTCATTTTGATGAGGGTCCCAATCTGTCATCAGAAAAGATGGAAAATGGAACAAATTTATGAGGGACCCAGGACTGAGTGGCTCTCTCTTACAGTGTTTGAAGTAGCTGTGGGTAAAGATTTCTAATAGTTTGCAAGATTTGGTGAGGGACAAAGCAGCCTTCATACGACATGCCTGTTGGAACAAAAGAAGGGAGGTGTGCAACCGTGGAAGCAATGGGCAGTCCTGGGTGACGATCTAGGAGGAACTGCCAACTCATTATTCTTCTGTGCTGCAATTTCACTCTGCAAACAAACCAAAATGCCAGGCCATGCAGATACGAGCATAATGGCTGTCTGTGCGAATGTAAACCTTTAACATAAGAGCTCTGTAGTGGTCAAGAAACATCCAAGATTGGCGTCTGGGATATGTCTACTTCTTGAATCTTGTCCTCTGGGGCTACCACTCCCCAGATACCATCTCTGCCTTTTTGTCGTCATCGACATCTTCGCCACTTGAGGCTGACTCATCCCAGCCTTCAAGAGCCAGGGCAGTTCTTAGTGTGCATTGAACTCACGCCAAACTATTGTTTCACGCTATTATCGTCTAAAAGACAACGTGTACTAGAAATGTGAAACAGGAAATGTCCATCTGACCTTATTCCGGTAGAGGAAATTTTCCAGAGTCTATATGCTGATGTAATTATCTCAAGATTTTTTTTTTCTTCAAAGTGGCCAGATTTTCAGAAAATGAGTCATTGCTGTCCCAAATGTAGCATACAGCTTCTCTCCCTTTAGAGGGATAGACTACTGTAAATGGCACCATAGGGTTTTATATTATTTTCTAATTAGGGTTTAGGGAGTTCTTTGGACTGGCTCGGCTTTCTGTGTGTATGATGCATATACAGAGAGTGCCAAAAATATGTATATACATTTTAAGGAAGGAAAAAAATTGTATCACAATTGTAAAACTCAATATATACCTATAACAGAAGATGGATACCAGTCATGTTTGAGCACCTCTTGTGATTGCAGAAGTTAAATGTGACTTGAGTTATTAAAAATTTTTTTGTTTTGTTTTGCAGTTTTGGCCGGGGCCGGCCCTCGAGTTATTGCAATTTTAATCCAGTTTTTGCCTTTCTTAAAATGTGTATAGAAATTTTGGCACCCTCTGTAGATGAGGATGTCTTATTTTCATTTCCTTTAGGGAGGGTCCTTAATTTATTTTACATAGAAAATTATATCTTTATCCTGAAAGGCTACGGCCGGACCAGATATCCTTTCCCTTCTGTTCTAGCAACACTTTGTATGATTTCCTGTAAACAGCAGCAAACTACTTCAGTAGACGCTGGCTCTTGGGTCAGCGTTCTGACAGTACTTGCTTACACTAAACCTTTCTTATCATAACTAATCTCTTTTTAAATTTTGGTTCTATTCTCATCGGCACCAAAACAATGCTTTGAAATGAAAGGAAACACTGAACTCATGGGTGGGATAAGAATTAAAGTTTAAACTTATCCAGGGATAAGGAGGAGGGAAAACCCTCACCAATCTGGTTATTTTTTTTTCTCCTTTGGAAGTGAAAAGCTCTAAGCCGTGAAAGACGGGGAATGGTGCTAATGGGCTTTCCCCAGACCACTGTACACCTCTGGTTCAGAGCAAAGTGGAACCCAACTGGTTATGTAGTTCTCTGACATATTTCAGTGTGATACGTGATTTAAATGAACATCAAGGAGTAAATATCCAGGCATAATCCAGGTATGACCCTACAGGGTTTTTTTTCCTTTGTCATTTATCATAAGCATCTTTATATTCTTGTGTTACATTTTTTTGAATCCACCATCTTTTCATCCTATGTCCTACGCATCTGGCAGGTTCCATTTCATCCCAATTTTCAGCTACCTTTCCCCCCAAGTTTGACAGAATCCAAGAAATCTTTTCCTCCTTGAAAATGTGACCATTGGCAGCATTTTTGTAATGTCAACTCAAACTTCTTTATTCTTTCACAGCACACTCTGTGCAGGGTGGATCCTTAAGTGTAGCTGTAAAGAATGAATGATTGTGAAGGCTACATTAACCAGATTGATGAGAGTATTTCAAAATGTATATGAAAACACCACACTGTACCCCATGATTGCATTAATGTACACAGCTATGATTTAATAAAAAAAAAAAAAACACGAATGATTGGTGTTCAGCCAAGCTTTGCCCTTGTGTTTCCATGACTAAAAACAATTGAGTGAAGAGGAAAAAGAATCAATTAGTCAATTGTTTTGTGTGCTTGGTCTCAAATGACCTGCATGTATATTTGGGGAATTTTTTTTCTCGTTGAATTTACTATGTCAAATAATCTGTGTACGTGAGTTTTCATTATGTAGCTATAGGATAAAATGTTTTGAATGAGATACAATTTTATTTGTTGAAAATAGCCATCTCAGAAAAAAGTGAGGTCAGTAGGCATCTTGTTTTAGGAAGGGAGGGAACAGCGGCGACACTGGAGTGAGAGGAAGTCCCGTGTCAGAGGGCTCTGTGCACGTTTTCCTGCAGACCCTCAGCTACGCTTCAATGGAATCTGTTATTTTAACCAATTGTAATAGTCATATTTTACTTTTTCTCACGTTAAATCATAAAATGGACAACTCATAATTTTGGCAAATCCTTGTTTTTCATAATTTTTTCCCTCCTCCAATTCTAACAGGTGGAATTTTATTTGAGTCCAAAGACTTCAAAAGCTACTAGGTTACTGTTAAGAAAAACAACAATAAAAGAAAGAAACACTAGCTCTGAGTGCTGCTGCTCATTTGTCAAAAGAGAGCTCCTGCGTCCTCCACACATTCTCCATCGGCACACTGTTGCCCAGATCTGTGTACGCTGAGCATCCAGGCAAGTTGAGGTGATAGAATATTAGTGCCCAGTGAAGAAAAGAAATGGCAAAACTGTAATGTGATGTATTTCTGTGCATCAAGCTGAAACTTCATAGTCAATGACGATGACGGGACTTCATTTGTCTTCTCCTTCTCCCGCACGCAGAGTTCAGTTTTGTATGGAAATGTTCCTTGGATTCATAAACTATTTAGGGACTATGTAAAGATGAAAGACTTCAGAATCAAAGGCAAAACTTACCTAACACAGCATCCGACAGATGTAGGCAAGAAAGCAGGCTCAATCAAAAGCCCCAGGTTAAATTGATCAGCACCAATTTCTCTCACTATGTTCTGATTTCCCACTAACTGTAGTGGGTAAAAGGACACTCAAACAGAAAACAATTAAGAATTTGGGTGAATGCTGATCTTAAAGTTATGATCTCTAGCGATGTCAGGCACATTGCCCTGGTAAATTATATAGATGAATTTTTTAAAGGTGAAAGTATAACCTAAATATTTAGTAATTGCTTGAGTATTTTTAGTTTTCAGAATAAAGTGTACTTACTATAACAAAATTCACAGAACGTGAAAGAGTGAAAGAAAATTATTGGATGGAAAACCAGTTATTAATATTTTTATTCCAAATATATGGACAACAAATATGAATAGATATATTTACGTAAAATTTATAAAACATACATGTATACAATTCATAAAACACAGATATACAAAAAATTGGAAGTGCTGATCATTTTTGAGGATAAGAATTGAGGGCTGTGTGTCAAGAGTACTTTGCACAGATTATAGTATTATAACATTTGAATTTTTTTCCTTATGCACATACAACCTTTTAAAAAGAAGAGTATTGCACAAGCATGGATATTTCTACTATAGTCTTCATTTCCATAAAACTATTAAGGGTGTGATTATATTATACAGCCATGATATCACTTGATTCCGTTCACTTGTTAACACTTACTCATGCTTTTTTTTTTTGAGACGGAGCCTCAAGCTATCCCCCTGGGTAGAGTGCTGTGACATCACAGCTCACAGCAACCTCCAACTCCTGGGCTCAAGCGAGTCTCCTGCCTCCGCCTCCCAAGTAGCTGGGACCAGAGTTGCCCGCCACAATGCCCGGCCATTTTTTGGTTGCAGC
>CAUYQV010080568.1:0-25399 GCA_963574575.1 Galagoides demidoff
CATCACAGCTCATAGCAACCTCCAACTCCTGGGCTCAAGCGAGTCTCCTGCCTCCGCCTCCCAAGTAGCTGGGACCACAGGCGCCCACCACAATGCCCGGCCATTTCTTGGTTGCAGCCATCATTGTTGTTTGGCGGGCCCAGGCTGGGGATTCGAACCCACCACCTTAGGTGTACGTGGCTGGTGCCTTAGCTGATTGAGCCACAGGCGCTGAGCCTAATGTGATACACTTTCATTAGACTGTTAGATTTCTTTTCATTTTTCCCTACCTTATTTCCCTATAAATGTCATTTTTCACATGTACATTACCAAAGGCAAAGATAATGGTCCCACATTATGATTCATAATATGTCATTGAATAATTCTAATGTTTGAAAAGAAAACCCAATACGTGAGTTGTTATTTATGCTGTATCTTCTATAAATGAAACATGCTGGGCCAGAAAAACTCCAAATACTGGCTAAGGGAGGACAAATTCATATAATCTCTTTGCAGAGACATCTGACAACATCTATAAGAGAAGAAAGTGAGGAATCTGTCACCCTCTGCCCTCTTAGGCCTGGACAGCAGAGAGCCTTGTGCATCCATGTAAGGTGGTCATGGCATCATGACTAGTCATATCAAAACATCACCAAATCACCTTATTAGATACATTTCAGTAACACTGTTTTTTCAGAAAATGAAAAGTTACAAAAGGGCACTTATCCTATGATATCACACTGAATGGTGTGATCAAATACACATCATTTGACAAGCTATAGGAGAATTCATGAATATTTATAAAGGGAATCATATACATGTAATTTTGCTTTATGTGTCCCATCTTGTCATGGCTGAGAACTCAATTTTAAGATGTTTCAGAGATCTCATTGGCCAAGAGAGGTCCATTCAGTTAGCAGAGGGCTTAGAAATTTATTTTTAATTCATAGTCTTATATCAGGGTCAAGGGCTTGTGACCCAGCATCCCCTTCATCTTTTCTCTCTCTCTTCATTTGGGGATCAGTGCAAAACTGCTTTTCTAATATTAATCTGGATCAAACAAACAAAGGGATAGAACATGGTCCAGAATTAAAGGAACTGATTTAATTATCTTCTTTTCTCTTCCCCAATCCCTCAGTAAAGTTACCCTGAAACACTGAGAAAGCTCCAAAGCTAAATTCCTAATATAAATGTGAGTACATTCTTATTGCCACATTTCCAGGTGGACTGTATGGCATTTATACTGCTTGGCATAGGTAACACTCATCACTTCTCTGGCAGGAGGGAGAAAGGTGATTCAGTACGAACACCCCTCACATCACCTTATTGGATACATTTCAGTAACACTGGGGATGCCCGCTACTCTGTAGAGGATTTCTCATTTGCTCCTCACAACAGTTTCATAAGAAAGGCATCATGAGTTCCTTTTACAGACAACCAAGGTCAGGCTGACAAAGGCTATAAAAGGATCCCAGCATCCTTTCTCAAGAGGAGAGTAGCTATATTGGGAGGATGGCAGGACTTTACTCTAAATCCTAAGGTCCTCTGCTGCCATTCACCTGTAGGAACTTGCCCCCAAAGTTCTAAACAGCATCCCTATCTGCAACTGACACCTCAAGCACCATTGGATCTACTGGATCACATGGCCTAAGTGGGAGAACAGCCTGCATAGGAGCTGGACCTATTGCACAGCCTTTTCTTGTTCTGGGGCCCACTCCAAACTAGCAGTTTTCAGGTCACACACCCTGAGAAGTATGTCAGAGTTACACACCCACATAGGAAATATATTGTCTCCAAAATTCAAAAAGGTCCACTAGGTGCCTCCTTGTGGTTGTGGGAGTGGCCAGATGCAACTACTTATCTTTCACCTTAGAAGTAATATCTTGACATGCCCCATACCTCTGGATCACTAGAAATTTGACTGAGGTAGAATACGCCACCTTTTACCTATGAGGAGGGAGAAAGCTCATATACATATTATATTTGTTAAGCTATCAGGTTAAAATAAAAACTGATAAAACTGATTACCTATAAGAATATGCAGAAGCAATCCAGAATGGAAACTGATTATGTATATTCTTTTAAAATTATAATGCATATTTACTGGTTTCATGCACTAAAAAAGTCTAGAAACAATGACAGATGCAGTAGCAATAAGCAACTCTAATGCCCAGATGGAGTCCTTTACTAACATTGCCCAGTAAAAGGAAATGGCTGAATCCAGGGCTGTGGTCGTATTTCACTAGATGAGCCTCTACAGAACGATTATGCCAGAGAGAATGTCAAAAAGACTCAGAAGCCAACCTGACAGGGCTCACAGAACCCAAAGAAAGAATAACTTGAACATCAAAAACATTAGTGACTGTGGTGGATTAAAACACATCAAATATAGAAACATCTGAGTCATGATGATAACCTAAAAGAAAAATAAAACACAAACAAAGCCAACTCACTGTTCACCTATTAAAAAAATGGAAATACTTTAAAATAATTAAATATTTATCTTATCCTTCCTGAATGTACCATACCTCAGTGAAGCCTACTACATAGTTGATGGGGGGAAGTTTCTGTTATAGAAAACATCCAGCTGTTAAATGAAGAAGAAATTATACAATCAAAACACGACCATTTTATAACATTAATAAAATGGAGAGCTAGGTAAATATCGTCAGAGATGGCAAAAAAAAATGATGTGTAAAGCAGATGGGAAATTTTATAATGGATAAATCAATCTCGTGACACCGAAGCCTAGTGTTCGATATTCACATTGTGGGAGGAATGACAACCAGATACAATGAGGATCTTGGTGTGCTATGGACTGAATACTTGTGTTCTCCCAAAAGTCATATGTTGAAACCCTAATCCCCAATGTGATGATACATTTGGAGATGGGACCATTGGGAGGAATTAGGTCTTGTGGGTGGAGCTCTCATGATGAGATTAGTGCCCTTATAAGAAGAGACATGAGAACTTGCTTCCTCTTTGTACTTATCAAGGAAAGGCCATGTGAGGATAAAACCAGGAAGAGGACCCTTACCAAAAACCCAAATTATGCTGGTCCTTTGATAGGCCTTCTATCCTCTAGACCTAAGAGAAATAATTGTTTGTTGTTTAAGCCACCTAGTCCATGCTAATTTGTTACAGCAACCCAAAGTAAGACATGGTATAAGACTATAGGAAATATATAACACTGAGGTACTCTTGCCAAAATACCTGAATTGGATCAAACCTCTAAATTACCAATTTCTAGGAAATAAGAGAGGCCAGAGCAACACAAATAACAACATAAGATGGATACAATTAGCAAAATTGACAATGCAAATTCCACAAACCAAAGATTCGGTACATTAAGAAAATATAGGATGAGTATCCCTAACCTGAAAATCCAAAATTCAAAATGTCACAATGAGCATTTCCTTTGAACATAATGTCAGTGCTCAAAAGGTTTCAGATTTGGAGCATTTCAAGTTTGGATTCACAGATTAGGGATACTTATCCTGAAAATTGGAAAGGGAGAAAGACTCATTTTTATATTAAGAGATTTGAACCTTCCGAGAAAGTTAAATTAATGAGAAATTAAAACAGAGAAAGTAAAATTAAAACCATAAGGAGATACGACAACATGCCCACTGAAAAAGAAAAATTAAAAGACGAAAAATACCAAGTGTTACTGAAGATAAGAAAGCAGTGAAACTCTCACACTGCTGGTGAAAATATAAATTAGAACAACCACTTTGAAAAACCTCTTAGCCGACAGTGCCTGAGGCTCAGTGGGTAGGGTGCCTGCCCCATATACTGAGGGTGGTGGGTTCGAACCCACCACGGCCAAAAAAAATAGCTGGGCATTGTGGCGGGTGCCTGTAGTCCCAGCTACTTGGGAGGCTAAGTCAGGAGAATCGCCTAAGCCCAGGAGTTGAAGGTTGCTGTGAGCCATGATGCCACAGCACTCTACCGAGGGCAATAAAGTGAGACTCTGTCTCTAGAGAAAAAAGGAAAAGAAAAGAAAAGCCGCTTAGCAGTATTGACTAAGCTGAACATACACATATCCTGTGACTCAAAAATTTCAGTATTAAGTCTCAGGTACAATGCCCAAGACAAATGAAAATAAATTTTCATCCAAACATAAGGACAAAATATGCATAATACTATCATTATTCATAAGTCAAAAACTAGAAAAAGATCCCTCATAACAGAGATGATTATTGTGAAATATCCACTTAATGTAACACACATACTATCTACCAACAATAATGACTGATCTACAAAATAGTAGAGAAAAATAAATGTACATCTCACACGGTATTTTGACTGAGTGAAAGGATTTAGAACAGCAGTTCTCAACCTGTGGCTCGCGACCCCTTTGTAACAATGAAAATACATCCTGGGCCCAGCGCCTGTGGCTCAAGTGGCTAAGGCGCCAGCCACATACACCAGAGCTGGTGGGTTCGAATCCAGCCTGGACCTGCCAAACAACAATGACAACTATAACCAAAAAGTACCCGGGTGTTGTGGCAGCTGCCTATAGTTCCAGCTGCTTCGGAGGCTGAGGCAAGAGAATCGCTTAAGCCCAGAAGTTGGAGGTTGCTGTGAGCTGTGATTCCATAGCACTCTACCCAGGGTGAGAGCTTGAAGCTCTGTCTCAAAAAAAAGAAAAAAAAAGAAAAGAAAATACATTCTGCATATCAGATATTTACATTATGATTCATAACAGTAGCAAAGTTACAGTTATGAAGTAGCAACAAAAATAATTTTATGGTTGGGGGCCAATACAACGTGAGTAACTGAGTTAAAGGGTTGCAGCATTAGGAGGCATTAAAAAGGTTGAGAACCACTGATTTAGATAGAAAAGAAGATATGGTGATTATGGTGATTATGGATATATGATTCCAGGAAATTTTCTTTTCTTTTCTTTTTCTTTTTTTTTTTTTTTTTTGAGACAGAGCCTCAAGCTGTCACCCTGGGTAGAGTGCTATGACATCACAGCTCACAGCAAACTCCAACTCCTGGGCTCAAGTGATTCTCCTGCCTCTGCCTCCCAAGTAGCTGGGACTACAGGCGCCCACCACAACACCTGGCTATTTTTTGGTTGCAGCTGTCATTGTGGTTTGGCGGGCCCAGACTTTGAACCTGCCAGTTCAGGTGTATGTGGCTGGTGCCTTAGCCGCTTGAGCCACAGGAGCCAAGTCCCAGGAAATTTTCTTTTAATCTCTCAGTACAGTTTGGGGCTAGATAAGAAAATCCATATACAATTTCTTCTTATTTGAAAGTACTTAATATTCTCATATATCATCTGCAGGTTAACCTCAGATAAACATGCATCCTAAGCCCAGGAAGGGCTATGTGATTTACTAGACATAGTTGTAATGCTATGTCTAATGGACAGGCAACTGGGTGCAAGACAAGAGGCATACTTAGCCACAGATCTACCCACTAACTCTAGGTGCCCTTGATTAAGTCATCAAACCTCACCTAGCCTCACCTGGCAAAGTGGGCCTGAGTAGCCCTTCCTCCAAAGCAGTAAGATTGCAGGGACAGAGAACAATATGATTTTCATCTAGAAAACCACTCTGAGTTCTCAAAAGGAAAAAAAATAATTCATCATGGAGTTCCGAGGAATTATTTATCTTAACAGCAAGTTATCTAATGCAGAGTAACTGTGATAATTACAACTTTTTTCTGTTTTTAACAATACATTTGAATTAAATAAACATCATCTGGTACAATGTAGAATGACTATAGAAGTATCAGTGCCACTCAAGAGCTATACTCCCAATGTAACATCAACACCATGGGCTGACAATGTTAGGCAAATGTCTGTTTTTCTCCGTAAGTGTACTGGTTAGGTCTGTGAGCTCTGGAGATAGACTAGGGACAAACTCAAGTTCCATTATGTAAAAACTTTGTGATTTTAGGGTGGTGCCTGTTGCTCAGTGGGTAGGGCACCGGTCATATATACTGAGGGTGGCAGGTTCAAACCTGGTTCAAACCTGGCCCTGGCCAGGCACTGAACAAAAAATAGCCAGGCATTGTGGCAGCTGCCCGTAGTCCCAGCTACTAGGGAACCTGAGGCAAGAGAATTTCTTGAGCCCAGGAGTTGGAGGTTGCTGTGAGCTGTGTGATGCCATGGCACTCTATTGAGGGGGATAAAGTGAGACAATGTCTCTACAAAAAAAAAAAAAAAAAAAAAACTTTGTGATTTTAAATACTTTTACTTCACCACACTGTCACTCAGTGGTCTCATGAGTAAAACCAGGATTATATTGTACTTACAATAGAAGACAAGATACTTTTAAAAATATTATCTCGTCCTGGTGTTTAAAAATCTAAGTGGTCAGGAATCAAAATACTATAGAATAGTTGTTGAGAAAATAAAATTTAATAGGCTTATAACTGAATTTTATTCAGCAATGAAGGCATTTATTTTTTACTTTAAACAGACAGATAATATTTGTATATATTATAAGGTATGCTGAGATGTTTTGATTTATGTTTACATTTTTCAATGATTAAATCAAGTTAATTAAATATCTCCAAAAAAGCTTACAATTCATTAAGTGACACATTTTTGAAATCACTAATTTTTATTATAACGACTATTGGATAACCTAACTAATTATCCTGAGAACATTTTAAAAGCACTTGGAATGACTGATCTTAGAAAATAGTACCACCATTTCGCCACATGGTTGAACAGAAAGCTAAGGGATCACCATCAATGTTGCCTTATCCCCACATACCCCACATGCAAAGCCACTGCAGGTGCTACCTGCCCTACCTTCAAGCTCATCCTGTCCAGTTCCACACCTCCCTCTGCACATGGCTACTGCCTTGGGCATGTCTATCCATGTCCTTCTCTTGGACTTCTGCAATGTTCCCCTAATGGTCATCTCCACTCCCCATCTTGCTCCACCCCAGTCTGTTCTCTACACAGCAGCCACCTTCTGACAATATAAACCAGATCATGCCACTCCCATACCCTAACCCTCCACATCAGAATAAGATTCAAACTCCTTAATTGCATAAACCATGTGGCTCCTGTCTTCCCTTGACCCCACCTCCCACCTATCTGTATTCTGTCTGCTGGGTTCCAGGCACTTGAGATTTCATCTGTTTCTGGACCAATGGCTGACCACACATATCCAAGGGACACTGACACAAAGACCTGTCATTGCCTGCCTTCTTCTTGTCCTTCAGGACTCAGTTAAAATCTCAATTCCTGAGGAAAAGCTTCACTTACAACCCCAACTATAATAATTCCTGAGTCAGTCATTTTCTACTCTACTTAATTCCCCTCAAAGCACAAATCCCCAGATGAAATCACCCTATTTGTTGATTTTTTTTACCTTATTGTTACCAGTTTTCCCAAACTACAATGATAGCTCCAGGGACCTTGCCTGTCTTGTTCTCTTTGCTGTTTGCCCAGTGCCTAGATCAGAGCTTCACATATAAATTGTTGAATAAATATTACTGAATTGAAGGAATTATTGCCAATTTGACACACCAGAGAAGCCAGTGATATTTAAAGCTGAGTAGCAGAAACAATTGTCCGTGAAATTAACATCAAAGAGTTCAATTTTTTTTTTTTGAGACAGAGCCTTAAGCTGTGGCCCTGGGTAGAGTGCTATGGCATCATAGCTCACAGCTACCTCTAACTCCTGGGCTCAAGCCATTCTCCTGCCTCTGCCTCCCAAGTAGCTGGGAATACCGGCGCCCACCACAATGCCCGGCTATTTTTCGACTGCAGCCGTCATCGTTGTTTGGCAGGCCCCGGGCTGGATTCAAACCCGCCAGCTCAGGTGTATGTGGCTGGTGCCTTAGCCGTTTGAGCCACAGGCCCTGAGCCAAAGAGTTCAAAATTTTAATGGATCTTCTTTCAATTCACAGCAGTGCTTTCCAAACTTGAACAAGTACCAGAACCAACTGGATACATTATTCAAAATGTAGACACCTCCCACCTTACCTACCTAGTGTTGATTCTACAGATCTAGGGTGGGGCCAAGTATTTATAATTTTAACAAGCACACACTGATACATTTGATAAAATGGTCCATGGACCACTCTTGAAAAAATACTGATCTAAGCAGGTCATATTTGAATATCATCAATTTAATGCCTACCACCTAGAGTTCTAGGACACCTGAAGTGTCCCTGTTCATGCAAATACTTGAAAGTGCACTGGCTCCTTAACTACTACCTAGGACCACAGATTGTTTTTCCACACAGTATTCTTAAATTCTAGAGTATTCCTGGGTGGTTGAGAGGATTGGAAATTATTATCCTGTTGTATATATGAGGCTGGTGAAGGGGTAGTGACTTACCTACAGTGTCCCAATGATGAGACCTTGATCTCTTCACTCGTGTTTTATTAAGTGATCCAACAGATTCTACAGAATCAATATCCTTTTCTGATGCTATACTAGAAAAGACAGCAAAGGGATAAGAAAGCACATGAAATAGGAAATAAAAGTAAGAGGATGTGAAATGCACATGAAATGCGGGGGGGTAAATGATGATGTATTGCCAATCTCCTCTCAGTTAACAGGAAACTGTGCAATGACGTGTTTTGCCTCTCCCTCAGCTCCAGCTTACAACCTCTCCCCCACACAGCGGTGACACTGAAGCTCACACGTAATGGAAATGTGGGCTTATCCTTGCTTGCTATTATATTTCCAGTTATTTTCCTTGGTAGCTATGCTATTATGTTAATATGAGGGGTAATGAAATTGTGGAATGAAGGAGGCAAGTATAAAGCAAGCAAATGCACATGCTTTAAGCTGTTTTTTTAATTACTTATTATTTTTTTAAGTTGTTATTTTTCAGACTATTTTCTCTTCAAGTCCTCAAAGTGCTGGTCTGAAGTGTGTTGGGGGGAATGTTGGGAGGCTAAAGCAGGCACACACAAACCCCTTCCCCCCTCTTTCTCCTCCTCTCCTTCAAAGACAAAGACACAAAGGATCTAGCTAACCCCACCCCCCCCAGAGACTGGTACCCTAACCTGACAGGCACAGGCAACCTGTGGAATGTGCCCACCCTCCCATGGCCTTATATAAAAGTAGTCCCTAATTGCTTGCCCCCACCCCGCCCTGCACGTATATGTTATCTTGGCACTGCCCAGGCAGGTCACTTCCACTTTAAACATTTACACCTTTCAAGGTGGGCATTATTATATCCTTTCTATAGATAAGAATATAGTCAGGCTCAGAAAGCAAAGTACACATTCATAGAATTCCAGAGAGGTATCAAATGGACACAGAAAAACTTGAAGGAGCATCCAATGACCAATTCTGGAAAAAATGTAAGCATATCAATCTATAATGATAATTATAGATAGTAACCTGAGAAAAATTGCCATCTATGAACCATAGTTATATAAATAAATGTATTAATAAATACATTAATAAATAAGTAAGGGAGACGAGAAGGCTGTACTTTTTTCTCTAGTACAACTAATAATCCTAAAAGGAATATCAGAATTGGAAAAGAGGTAGTTAACTATAATAATAATAAGTGATTTAGGCAAGAAACACAATTGAATGCTCTGTCTGCACCAAATCTCACAGCAGTCACTAGGTCACCATGGTAACCATGCTGGCTAAGAAAGCTGAGAAAAGCAAATAACTACCACTTTGATTTGTTTTTTAATATATGCTCAGAACTGAATCAGACTGACATAACCGTAGTAATTAATCTCCAGTATTCCTGAAAATAAATATTCCTGGCAGGTTGAGCAATATGTACATACATTGATACATACATACCCATATACATATGTACATATTCTCTCCCTGTCTCTCTCTCACCACCCAAGATCCCAGGAATTCATTGAGCTGGACTGCTGGGGGGTGGGTAAAAAAGAAAACTCTATGACTTAATGATTTAATTTTGGCCACATATACATTGGAAGGGTATTAAACTATTTTACTGATGGGCTTTTTCTGGAGATGAGCTGTGAATTTGTCTCTGGGACATTCCCCCCCCCCAGTTATAGTATATTTCCAATAACTTCTAAAACCTAGCATGGAAACACAGACGAATGCATGTACTTTTTTCATCCTAGAGTAAGTCGTCTGAAATCTCAACCTTATTTTACAAGGGTACAAGTGAATCTTTCTAAGAGTAGAATATAAACATCTTAACACAATAACTAAAAAAATGACATAAAGGCTATGTTAACCAGTTTGATGAAAATATTTCAAATTGTATATGAAAACACCACACTGTACCCCATGGTTGCATTAATGTACACAGCTACTATTTAATAAAAAAATTAATTATTAGCTAGTGTTAAACATTGTGCTATAGACAGCTAAGTGAAAATAAAATTTTCAGAAATGTTATTTAAAATATTGGTATTTATAAGAGCATCAAAAACATGAAATAATTATGAATAATCTATCCAAATATCAACATTGAACACTACAAAATATTGCTAAGAGAAATTAAAGAAGACCTAAATACATAGAGGCATAATGTTTTCATGAGTATTATAACTCAGTATTTATTGTTGAGATGTCTGTCTTCCACAAATTGATATATACGGTACAATTCAAGTAAAAACCACAATATAAAATTTGTTAAAGAAATTAAAATGCTAACTCTAGGCTCGGCACCTGTGGCTCAATCGGCTAAGGCGCCAGCCACGTACACCTAAGGTGGCGGGTTCGAATCCCCAGCCTGGGCCCTCCAAACAACAATGATGGCTGCAACCAAAAAATGGCCGGGCGTTGTGGAGGGCGCCTGTGGACCCAGCTATTGGGAGGCAGAGGCAGGAGACTCGCTTGAACCCAGGAGTTGGAGGTTGCTATGAGCTGTGATGCCATGGCACTCTACCCAGGGGGATAGCTTGAGGCTCCGTCTCAAAAAAAAAAAATGCTAACTCTAAAATTCACATGCAAATACAAAGGACTTAGACTATGAAAATAATTCTGAAAAAGAAGAAAAAAATGGAGTATAAACACTACCTTATTTTATAACTCCTTATAAACTATAGCAATCAAGACAGTGCTCTACTGGCCTCAAAGCAGAAAATTAGATCAAAGAGAATAAATAATACAGAAACTGACCCATACACATTAAACAACTAATTTTTGACAAAGGTGCAAAAGCAATGCAATGGAAAAAGGATAGTCTTTTCAGTACATTTTGAGGAAACAAGTGGATACAAGTGGTGGATGAATATATGCATGACTAAAAACTATGATCCACATATTATACCATATACAAAAAGCAATTCATAGTAAATCATAGATAGAAGTATAAAACTTAAAGCTAAAGAAATTGGAGATGACATGAACAAATGGAAAAATATCCCATACTCATGGATCAGAAGAATCAATATTGTTAAAATGACTATACTGCTCAGCTCGGTGCTCATAGCATAGTGGTTATGGCACCAGCCACATAGACTGAGGATGGGAGGATGGTGGGTTAGAACCTAGTCCAGGCCAGCTAAAACAACAATGACAATTGCAACAACAACAACAACAAAAAATAGCTGGGTGTTGTAGTGGGCGCTGGTAGTCCCAGCTACTTCAGAGGCTGAGGCAAGAGAATCACTTAAGCCCAAGAGTTGGAGGTTGCTATAAGCTGTGACACTACAGCTCTCTACTGAGAGTGACATAGTGAGACCCTGTCTCAAAAAAAAAAAGACTATACTGCTCAAAGAAATCTATAGAATCAATGAAATTCCTTTTAAAATATACATATCATTTTTCACAGAATGAGAAAAAACAATCCTAAAATTCATATGAAACTATAAAAGAGCCTGACTAGCCAAAGCATTCCTACACACAAAGAGCAAATCTGGAAGCATCCCATTGTCTACTTTTGAATTATACTTAAAGGATATACTAACCAAAACAGAATGATGCTGTATAAAAGACACAGAGACCTGAGAAATAAAGCCACATACTTAACAGCTAACTGATCTTTGACAAAGTTGACAAGATCATACTCTTGAGAAAGGACACTCTTTTAAAACAATGGAGCTAGGAAAACTGGATTGCCATATGCAGAAGAATGAAACTAGACCCCTATCTCTCACCAGATACATAAATGAACTAAAGATGGATTAAAGACTTAAATGTAAGACATGAAACTATAAAAATGCTAGAAGAAAAACTCTTCTGGACATGGTTCTAGGCAAAGAATTTGTTATTAAGAACTCAAAGCACAGGTAAAAAACCCAAAACCAGATAAATGGAACTTAATTCAAATAAAATGCTTTTCGGCTTGGCTCCTGTAGCTCAGCAGCTAGGGCGCCGGCCACATACACTGGGGCTGGTAGGTTCAAACCCGGCTGAGACCTGCCAAACAACAATGACAACTACAACAAAAAAATAGCCGGGTGTTGTGGTGGGCACCTGTAGTCCCAGCTACTTGGGAGGCTGAGGCAAGAGAATCGCTCAAGCCCAAGAGTTGAAGGTTGCTGTGAGCTGTGATGCCATGGCACTCTACCGAGGGTGACATAGTGAGACTCTGTCTCAAAAAAATAATAAGAAGAATAATAAAAAATAAATAAAATAAAAAGCTTTTGCACAACAAAAGAAATAATTAACAGAGTGAACAGACAATCTGCAGAATAGGAAAATGTATCTGTAAGCTATATATCTGACAGGGGACTAATATCCAGAATCTACAAAAAACTCAAACAACTCACCTCCCCCCAATAATCCCATGAAAAAGTAGGCAAGGACATGAATAGACATTTTTTTCAAAAGAAGACACAGAAATGGCCAACAAGCATATGAAGAAGTGTTCAACATCACTAACCATCAGAGAAGTACAATTTAAAACCACAGTGAGGTATCATCTTACAGCAATCAGAATAGCTTTTAAAAGAGAAAAAATAACAAATGTTGAAGAGGATGCAGAGGAAAGGGAATACATATATACTGTTGGTAGGAATGTAGATTATACAGCCTCTGTGGAAAACAGTATGAAGATTTCTCGAAGTACTAAAAATAGAACTACCATTTGATATAGCAATCCCACTACTGGGTATCTACTCAAAAGAAAAGAAATCACTATATCAAAAAGCTACCTCTTCATCCATATGTCTATCACAGCACTATTCACAATTACAAAGATATGGAATCAACCTAAGTGTCCATCAGTGAACAAATAGATAAAGAAATGTGGTATATATACAATGGAATACTATTCAGCCATAAAAAGAATGAAATTATGTCTTTTGGAGTCACATCAATGAAATTAGAGATCATTATCTTAAGCGAAACGACTCCGACACAGAAAGGGAAATAGCGCATGTTCTTACTTATAAGGGGAAGCTAAATAACCTGCACGCATGGAAGTAGATGGTGGAATGATAGAAAATGGAGACTGGGAAAGATGGTGAGGAATGGGAAACTGGTGAAAGATGAGAAATTACTCAATAGAGGCAAGGTGTGGTGGCTCACACCTGTAATCCTAGCACTCTGGAGGCCAGGGTGGGTGGATTGTCTGAGCTCAGGAGTTTGAGACCAGGCTGAACAAGAGTGAGACCCTGGCTCTAAAGATAGCCGTGTGTTGTGGCAGGTGTCTGTAGTCCCAGCTACTCAGGAGGCTGAGACAAGATCTCTTGAGCCCAAGAGTTTGATGTTGTTGTAAGCTATGACACCATAGCACTCTACCAAGGGTGACAAAGTGAGACTCTGACTCAAAAAAAGTAATTAAAATTAAAAAAATTAAAAATTAAATAAATTATTTAATGTATACAATGTATGTTACTCCTTTGATAGCTACATTAAAACCCTTGACTTCACTATGCAATCTATCCATGTACTGAAACTGCACTTGTACCTCCTAAATCTATAAAAATAAAAAAGATGGAAATAATAATTAGTATATTTATTTCTAGTGCTATTCAGATTCAGATTATTAATCAGTGTGAGCTGAATATTGTGAGTATGGTTCCTATGAAGAGGGTGATAAGGTAATGATAAAGATAAGGGCATGATTAATATAGGAAGGATATAAACCCACATTTTTGGAGTATAGGTCTGATAACTTATTTAGATGACCTTACCATAGAATACTATGTTAGGTAGCATGGAGACTTTTGAATTCTTAAGAAGAGTTTCAATTCCTATAACTCTAGAAATAGAAGATTTTAAACCTCTATTATTTACCCTGTTAAAGTAACTCTTTTATTAGATATATATCTATGTTTGTGCTGGAATACTAGACAGTAAAATGGCCATAGAGATGTGTCACATGCATAAGGCTAGTGTGAGTGATAAAAAAATTTTTATAGAAGGAAAATAAGATAGGAAGAGTGTTTTAATGATGAAATTGACTGTATAAATGTCTGGTATGTGGATGCTATGGAGTGCCCGTAGAAAAATGATGGTAGTTAGAGCATTTATTATAATAATATTGGTATATTCTGCTATAAAAAACCTGGATAAATAGGCCTACAGCATAATCAACATTAATGCCTGGTACCAGTTCTGACTTGCCCTCTTTCAGATTGAATAGAGTTTAGTTAGTTTTTTTTAGTTGAAATAAATCATATTATTGCCAAGAGTCAGGATGGAAGAATTAGTCATACACACATACACACTGGTAATAATTAGAGTTGATAGAGTAAAGATCCTCCTATAAGGAGAACTTATAATTTAGGATAATGGCTAGAGAGATTTCAAATAAAATTGTGCTATTGCTCATAGTGTACCAATTAATGCATATTTTGAATTAGATGTTCTCCTAATCATAGGATGAAATACATGGCTAGGCTAGATCTTTCTATGATAAACAGTATTCCTATATTTATGTTAATTAATGGATGTGTATAGGTACACTGTGTGGGATTCCCACAATAAGTGCAAGAGCTAGGGGTAGGGTAGGTATAATAGTGTATAAGAGCATAGAAGCTGTCAGTTGATGTAATGGTTCTTAAATAGTTTTGTACATGTGAAGTATTGAAGTAGGCCACAGGGACCTACAATGTTGGGAAACCTTTTGTGAACTTGTATATAGCATAATACTTTTCATTTAACTAATGTTAGAAATGCCATAGCAAGAATGGGAAGAATGATGAGTAGGAGATTAATTGTTAAGAAAAGGAATTGAGCTGGTCATGGTGGCTCACACCTGTAATCCCAGCACTTGGGAGGCTGAGGCAGGTGGATTGCCTGAGACCACCAGCCTGAACCAGAGCAACACCTCGTCTCTAAAAATAGCCAGGCATTGTGGTGGGCACTTGTAGTTCCAACTACTTGGGAGGCTGAGGCAAGAGAATTGCCTAAGCCCAGGAGTTTGAGGCTTCTGTGAGCTGGGACGCCCTGGCATTCTACCAAGGATGACAAAGTGAGACTCTGTCTCAAAAAGAAAAAAAAGGATTTGAATTTCTAATTATAAAGTTTCACATTTTATGCAAATTGATGCAATTACTAGGCTCTGCCTGTTTGAGGCAGAACATGTAATATTAGGTATAGATTACATCATTTATAAAATTGAGGGCATTTTAAAAATTTTCAATAGATTTAGGGGGTATAAATGTTTTTGTTACATGGATGAATTATAAAATGCCTAAGTCAGGGCTTTTAGTGTACTCATCACCAGAACAGTACACATTTTACCTTATAGATAGATTTTTATTCCTCCCCACTTCCAACCCTCCCCCATTCTTAGATTTCAATATATGTGACACCACTTTATGACCATATATACACCATGGTTAGCTTCCACTTATAAGTGAGAGCATGTGGTATTTGTTTTACTATTTCTGAGATACTTCACTGACTAAAATAATCTCCAGTTCCATCCAAGTTGCTGCAAAAGACATTATTTTATTCCTTTTTATGGCTGAATAGTAGTCTATATAAATATATATTATATATATATATACATGTATATACACACATAGCATGCATATAATACATACATACCATCTATATGTGTGTATATGTACATATACCCATACCACATTACCACATTTTCTTTATCCACTCAGTTGATGGACATTTAGGTTGATACTATATATTTGCAATTGTGAATTGTGCTGTGATAAACATTCAGGGCAGATGTCTTTTTTGTAGAAGGACTTATTTTCGTTTTAGTAGATTCTCAGCTGTGGGATTGCTGGATTGAATGAATGATAGCTCTACGCTATGACTCCATTTAAATAAATGAAACCTAATCTATAATGACAGAAATGCTCTGTTTGTGTAGGTGCAGGACAGTGGGAAGAATAGGTAGGCTGGGTATAGAACTTAAAATGTTATATCTTGGTTGAAAAATAGTAATAGTGATATTTAAGCCTATATGATTGTTTTGTAGGACTGTGTATCATTAAAATAGAACAAACTAGATACTGAAGGACCAAGAGGGCAGAGTAGGAGATATCAGCTGTCATCTTCTCCCCCCACCCAACACACACACATAGACCCCCCAAAACCCCCCAAACAAACAAATAAACAAAAAAATCATAGCTATCAACAATCCAAAGTAGCTCAGAGGAGTTCAAAGGCCCATTTAAGAATCTGCAGCAACATAATAGTGCAAAAAATGGAGAATATTTGTACAAAAAAGATTTCTATAATGGCATACTTGAGATGCCAGGAAATGGCTAGAAGCAAAGAAGAAAGGTAGCATCTGTTTCTATTAGCCACATGGCAAGAACTACCATGGTTGCCAGCAGCCAGCTCTTTGGAGGACACTGGCATCTTTTGACACTGACATAACAAATAGCCATTCCTGCCCAGGTAACCCCAGAGAGGGTGATGCAGCTGCATACCTCTCCTTCAAGAAGTGGACACAATCATACCACTCTGGGACTAGAGGTGCCACCTGTCCCAATCCTGCATGTGCCACTAACCCCAAAGTTATAGCTGCTCTGTGAGTGCTCATACCCCAGACTTCAGTTCTGTGGCTGAACTACTTCTGACTATGCCTCAGATACCAGAACCACTGCCATAGAGACCTAGGTCACACCTTTGGTGAAGGTCTCTATTCATATACCTATACTCTAGACACCAGCTTAGCTGCTGTTGAGGGCTAGCTGATACTCTGACTCTAAGGCTGTACTGTGTAAACCCACACTTAAAAAATCACAGCCACTGCTACTGCTAGGCAACTTTCACCTCAAGCCTTAAATCCAAGGACTCTCTGTGTATTCCTGTGTTCCAGACACCAGTTCAGCTGCCATTGAGAGCTAATTTGCTCTCTGGACCTGGCTCTGAGGGTGCACTGCATGCACTCACACCTTAAGCACCAAAACCACAGTATAGAGCTAGCTTGTACCCCAAGCCCAGGAATAAAATTTTTTCTGTGTATGCTTATAATCCAGGTACTGACTCAGCTGCTATAGAGAATTAGTCTTTCCCTCAACCCCAGAGTGACTGTAGAGCTATGCAAGCCTGCACTCCTGTCCCTAGGTCCTCAGCTGCCTCATAAGAACTTGCATTTTCATAAAGCTACCAATTCAACAGCAGGCATGGCTGTACCCTAGACACTGGTACCATTACTGCTCCAGACTCCAGAGCCATATCCCCTCCCCACATACTCATGATTTAGGTACCAGTTCCGTGGGCACCACTCATTAGCCAGTGGCCTCCCTGCCACCATAGATGAGCCTACAAGCCAAATCCAATATAAGAGGGATCTCCTCAACACAACTTTCACAATGGGAGTAAAAGAGATCAAGAGGACCCTACTAGCTATTGACCAAGAACTGTGAAGTGAGACAAAGAAGGGATCAATTTACCAAAGGGTTATAACAATTCTAAGAACATAATGGAAAGTATAACAGAAACAGATAAATTCCTGGACACACACAACCTACCAAAATGGAACCAGAAACAAATAGAAAACTTGAACAGACCAATAACAAATATCAAGATAAAATCAGTAATAAAAATTCTCCCAACCAAGAAAATCCCAGAACAAGATAACTTCATTGCTGAATTCTAACAAATTTTAAAAGAAGAACTAACACAAAATTCTTTTTAAGACGAATCTAAAAAATTGAAGGGGAAGGAATTCTTCCAACCTCATTCTAAAAAGCTAGACAAGGACTCAATAAAGAAAGAAAACTACGGCCAATATCCTCATGAACATAGAGGCAAAAAATCATTAACAAAATGCTAGCAATCCAAATCCAATGGCACACCAATAAGATAATATATGACAATCAAGTGGGATTTATCCCAGGGATGCAAGAATGGTTCAACATAGTCAAATCAATAAATGTGATAGATCACACCAACAGAACAAAGGACAAAAATACATATGATCATCTCTATAGATGCATAAAAAAGCATTTAATAAAATTTGACTTCCTTCATGATAAAAACTCTCAAAAAATCAGGTATAGAAAGAATATATCACAACATAATAAAGGCCATACATGATGAGCCCATAGCTAACATCATACTCAATGTAAAAAATATTAAAGCCTTTTTTCTAAGAACTGGAACAAGACAAGGATGGCCACATTCACTTCTTTTATTCAACATAGTACAGGAAGTCTTAGGAAGAGCAATTAGACAAGGGAGAGAAATAATTGTTTAAATTAGAAAAGAGGAAGTATAATTGTCCCTCTTACAGATGACATAATCATCTATCTAGAAAACCTAAAGACTCTACTAAAAAATTCTTAGGACTAATGAACAAATTTAGTAAAGTCGCAGAATACAAAATCAAAATACAAAAACTAGTGGTATTTCTATACACCAATAACAAACTAGCTAAAAAAGAAATCAAAAAAGTAATCCCATTTATAATACTACAATAGCTATAAAAATGCCTAGAGATAAATTTAAGCAAGGAAGTTAAAGACATCTATAATGAAAACTACAAAAACTGGTGAAATAAATCGAAGAGGACACAAACAAATGGAAAGACATCCAGTGTTTATAAACTGGAGGAATTGATATTGTTAAATTACCCTATTACCTAAAGTAATCTACAGATTTGATAAAAGCCCTAGCAAAATAGCAATGATAGTCTACTTAGAAATAGAAAAAAAAATCCTAAAATTTGTATGGAACCATAAAAGACCCCAAATGGCCAAAGCAATCCTGAACATAAGAACAAAGCTAGAGGCATCACACTACTCAATTTCAAATATATTAAATTGAAAGTAAGCAGAACAGCATGGTATTGGTATAAAAGCAGACACAAACTAATGGAATAGAATAGAGAACCCAGAAATAAGCCCATGAATTTATAGTGGAGCCCAAGTGCCCATCAACCCATGAATGGATTAATAAACTGTGGTATATGTATACCATGGAATATTATGTAGCCTTAAAAAAGATGGAGACATTACCTCTTTTATGTTTACATGGATGGAGCTGGAACATATTCTACTTAGTAAAGTATCTCAAGAATGGAAGAAAAAGTATCCAATGTACTCAGTGCTATTATGAAACCACTTTATAATCACTCACACTTTCATATTAAATATAAATCACAACTATAGCCCAGGATGAAGGAGGGAAGAGAAGGGGGATGGGAGAGGAGGGGGGAGGTTTGATGGAGGGAGGGTAAATGGTGGTACCACACCTATGGTGCATAATGCAAGGATACATGTCAAATATATTAAGCCTTGAGTATAAATGTGTTAATGAGAGAGGATACCCAAGAAGGGTGAGGTCTAGGAGAACAGGTCTTCTCAAGGAGACCACCATTCTCTCCATGGTGACTCAGCTCTTGGGAATTTGTAGACTTAACTTCCTGGAACGTGGAAATTTCCATTTCTGTGAAATCCTGTAATCCTATGGGGGCTGGAATAGCATCTCCTGCTTGATTCAAACTGGCCAATGAGAAGGGTACCTATGGGTTGGAACTTTTTGACAGTTGATAAAAAGGGAAAGACCAAGTCAGTCAGGAAGTGCAGCCATTTGGAATTCTTCTATGCCATAAGCTCACAGCTGGTAAATAAAGCCCTTCCTCTTATAAACATGGTATTTGGGTGCTCTTTTTCTCCGTTGGGCCTCATCTTCCTGCAACATTTTCACAATAAGTAAGTAATGAGGTGAAGGCTATATTAACTAGTTTGATGTAAGCATTCCAAATTATTTTTAAAATCAGCACATTGTACCCCATAAATGCATTAATGTATACATCATCTATGTGTTTATGACTTAATTAAAAAAAGAAAAAAAAGAAAAGAATGAGTGAAATAAAAATCTCAAAGGATCTTCTCTCTAAAACATCACACATGGAAGGCAAGAAGAGAATTTCGTCTCTAATTGGGAAGTTCCCACTGATTTTAAGGAATTAGGGGATAGAATGGCAGCAACACCTGCGCAAACACTGAATGGTGCTTCCAGAAGATTATCAGTCAGGTGGTTGTCCTCCTTCAATCACACGTGTCAAGTGTTGTTACTGAATGGCGAACACACAAGGTGGCAGGGGGTAGTGGGGCTTGATGTGTTTGCTCTTCCCTTGCAAACTATCTCCATCTGCTCCATGTGATTTAATCTGTTCTAAATGAGGGAGGGAAAATGTAACCAAGGAAGTCTTTTTCTCTCTCATTTCTATATATTTAACTCTTAAAACAAATCATATTGTATATCCTTTCCCTGTTCCACTTCTTAAACTCCCTGTCTCTGCTCCCTTTTGGGTCTGTTGGCAGAGAGAAAGGGACCAATATTCCATTTGTGAGTGAAAAGAGGACACAAGATAGAATGGTTTAGAAATGGAAACAATGCCTGAAATAAAGGACTTGTTCTTGGCTTCTGCCTCCCTGCAAAAAAAAAAAGAAGAGAGAGAGAGAGATTTTTGACAAAGGCACCAAGAACATACATTGGGAAAAGGACACCCTTTTCAATAAATGGTGCTATAAATAGGGATGTTCATATGCAGAAGAATGAAATTGGATCCGTATCTTTCACCATATAAAACTCAAATCAAGATGTAATGAAGACTTAAATTTAAGACCTGAAACTATAAACTACTAGAAGAAAACCTAAAGGAAGTATTTAAGGACATTGATTGAGGCAAAGGTTTTATGGGTAAGATTACAAAAGTATACGCAACAAAAGCAAAGATAGGCAAGTGTGACTGTATCAAACTAAAAAGCTTGTGCATAGCAAAGTAAATCACTGGCAGAGTGAAGAGACAACTTGTAGCATGGAAGAAAATATTAGCAAGCTATCCATCTGATAAGGGGCTAATATCTACAATATACAAGAAATTCTAATATCCAGAATATACAAGGAACTCAAACAAGTTGAAAGCAAAAAAAAAAGAAAAAGAAAAAAAAGTATATGAAAAAAATGTTCAACAACTCTAATTGCCAGGGAAATGCAAATCAAAATCACAATGAGATATTATCACACTCAAATAGCATAAAAACAATAATGCTAGCAAGGATGCAACGAATAAGGAACTCTTACATACTTTTGATGGGAATGCAAATGCAGCCATTTTCAGCCATTATGGAAAACACAATGGAGGTTTCTAAAAAAAACTAAAGATAGAACTACCATAAGATCAGGTATTTATCCAAAGGAAAGGAAATCAATATGTTACAAAGATACCTGCACTCCCAGGTTTATTGCATTGGTATTCAAATAGCCCAGGTATGAAATCAACCTAAGTGTTAATCAGTAGATGAATAGACAAAGAAAATGTAGTATACATATACAATAGAACACTATTCAGCCATATAAAAGAATGAAATCCTATCATTTGTGGAAACCTAGATGAGCCTAGAAGACATTACACTAGTCAAAATAAGTTGGGTAAAAAAGATAAATGCTGCACATTTTTGCTTATAAGCAGAAGCCAGAAAAGTTGATCTCCTTGAAAAAGAGAGTAGAATAGTGATTAACAGAGAATAGGAAAAGTAGGAGGGAGGGGAGGATAGGGAGAGGTTGGTTAATTGTTACAAAATTACAGATACATAGGAGGAATAACCTCTAGTTCTATTGTTCTGTAACTATAATGAACAATAATTTATTGTATTTTTTTCAAATAGCTAGAAGATTTTGAATGATACAAACAGAAATGACAAAGATTGAGGTGATTAATATGCTAATGACCCTGATTTGATACACATGTGTCAAAATATCAGCATACATCATAAATACATAAAATAATCATGTGTCAATTAAATATATAAACTAAAAATAAAAAGTTTCTTCACAGCAAAGGAAGTACAGAACAGAGTAAAGAGACAACTTATGAAATGGGAAAAACTTTTGTAAACCGTATGTCTGGTAAGGACCTAGTATCCAAAATATGTAAGGAACTCACACAACTTGATGTAGGAAAACAAAAGCCTCATTTAAAAAATGGACAAAGGACCCAAATATACATTTTTTTCAAAATAAGGTGTACAAATGGCCAACAGCTATAAGAAAAAAAAAGTTCAATATCACTAACCATAACAGAAATGCAACTTAAAACCACAATGAGATAACACCTTAAGCCTATTAGAGGGTTATTCTGAAAAAGATGAAAGTTAACAAGTGTTGGTGAGGATATGGAGAAAAGAGAATACTTATACACTGATGGTGGGAATGTAAATTAATACAGCCATTATGAAAAACATTATGGAAGTTCCTCAGAAAATTAAAAACAGAACTACTAAATGATCCTTCAATCCCTCTTCTGTGTCAGTATCTTGAACAGATATATGCACTCCCATGTTCATTGCATTATTTACAATAGCCAAAGTATAGAATCGGTCTAAGTGTTCATTAACAGAAGACTGAATAATGAAAATGTGTTACATGTAAACAATGCAATACTATTCAGCTTGATAAAAGAAGGAAATCCTGTCACTTGCAACATCTTGGATGAACCTGGAAAATACATACTATGTTAAGTAAAAGAAGGCAGGCACAGAAAGACAAACACCACATGATTTCACTTATATAGTAATCTAAATAAGTTGAACTCATAGTGAGAAGTAAGTTCGGGAGCTCTATTGTATATCACAGTAACTATAGTCCAGAAAGAAGGAGGGAAGAGGAAAGAGAGGGGAGGGGAGGAGGGAGGATGGGAGGAGGGAGGACTTTGCAGGGGATCCAACCTTATGTGCATAATGCAATGACACATTTCTATACTATTAAGAATAGAGTATGAATGTTTTTGACACAACAAATAAGTAAGCAAGGAGACAGTTATGTTAATCAATTAGATGTAAGCATTCCACATTGTATATCAAATCAGTACATTGTACCCCATAAATGCATTAATGTACACAGTTATGATTTAGTAAAGAATTAAAAAATAAAATAAAACATGTTTCCAATAAAAAATAAATTTCAGCAAGATTTAAAATATATCTATATATATCTATATATGTAGAGAGAGTATGGTTGAAAATTGCTAACATGGTATATTTTAAGCATTCTCACCACAAAGAGTAAGTACATGAGGTAATGCATATGTTAGTTAGCTTGATTTAAGCATTCCACAATATATACATATATCAAAATGTCATCTGACATTTCAAAATAAAACTTGATAAATTCAAGGTCCATAAAAAATAATTATTATACCCAGTGTCCCTAAAATCACCCCTAAAGGCATCATACATAGAGAAAATGGGAAATTGTGGCTGTTGGCAATGAATATTTTATAAATAAAAGTACATTTAGCCATGTTTCCTTATGTATAACAACCGTAGGGAATCATATTCCACCAAGGATACAAATTTTTAGTGGTCTCCCAGGACTGTTGCCCTTCAAACCCACAGTAGAAGTTTCAGCAGCCATTATTACCCAGATCCTTACAGATACCTCTTTCAGACTCCTGATATGAGTTCATTTACTCAATGAAGAACTGCAAAGGAAAAGAGAGAATCCAGCCATCCAATATGCTTTTTTGGAGTAACTATGTTCACACCATGCTAGGCACTGGATCAGTGACCAATGACACTGACACAACCAAGTAGTGATCATAAGAAAATACAATGGGTTTCTCACCAGGACTTTTCTTCTCCCATGTTTGTCTATACTGTAACACAAAGTTTAAAACATAGTAAGTGGCCTGAAATCATACACTCATGATCCTGCACTAACCACAAGGCTATGGGCTTGCACATGTGTAATCACTGACAGGTCCAGCAATCCTGTGGTGAGCCTGTTTATGCTCATTTTACAGAGGGGGAAGCTGGGTTCAGAGAGTCATTATCTGTTTCATCTTCCTGCATCCCATTATGTGGAAAGTAGCTCCCAGACTTTCTGAAGCAGGATACCATACTCACTGAAACAAGGAGGTTCCCACATCTCTTACAAGTCAGAGGGGAACTGAGTCTCAAAGTGACTTGATTTGAGATACCTTCATCACCCCACATCCTAGGGAAGTATGGCTCACACTGTGAATACTCAAATTCTTAGCCAATTCCAAACATCTGAATGGCCCTACTCTTTTCTATTTGTCTCTATTAAAAAGTCATCACAGTCACCATTATGACATCAGGTTACTATGGCAACTGTGTTGCATGGGCTGTCCTCCATGTCTGAAAATGTCTATGAATTATCCTCTTTTCCACTTTTTAGCCTTTCCCTGAAGGTAAAATACCTTCACAATACAGACAGCCACCTGAGACACCATACCAATTAGAGGAACTAGGCTGTGACCCAGGCAGTTTTCAGAACTCTGCTCATTATGGTGGATAAAAGGAAGTCTGTGTTGTCAGAAACTGTGCTTTAAAAGTAACTTTAGGGGAGTAGCATAAGTACATGGAAACCCAAAGAGGTGTTCTAGGGCTCTGGAAGATGATCTAGCCCTCTGACAGAGAACATGTAAAACTTACACACCATGGCAAGCAGATAGCCATCTGTTGCAGAAAACTAAGATACTGTCTAAGATTAGATGACTGAATCTATTAGGAACACAAAAAAATGTCATTTGAGGAATATTATAGTTACTTCAAGAAGGCAGGCCTAGAGGAATATAATCATTTAGTAGACAGAAACCTAATCAGTTGAGTCATACTGATAGAGGATACTAAGAAAAAGTGAGGTCTAAGAGAACAGAGGTCTTTTCAAGGAGACCCCAATGCTTTACCTTCAAGGTTAAGGTGACCAGATTTTAACATTGGTAAAGTGGGACACAGGGGGGGGTCTTAAATTAAAAATTTGGTCTATATGGAGCAACAAAAATTTTCATAGAATGCTAAAATAGTATTGTAACATATATATTTTTAATTTCAACATAAGTACAATTTACAAATATAATACATTAAAAAAATTATGTATAGGGCAGCACCTGTGACTCAAAGGAGTAGGGCACCAGCTCCATATGCCGAAGGTGGTGGATTCAAACCCAGCCCTGGCCAAAAAAAAAAAAAAAAATTATGTATAGTATTATTATTCTTTGGCATATTTCTCATTTGAGTGAATTTTTTTTTAGTAGATTGCTGTTGTTTAAAAGGTCATGAAATTTTTCACAAGAATTTGTTAAATTATATTTCACACATAAAATGGCTTTCAAAGTCTCAACACTTAATTGT
>CAUYQV010080572.1:0-11474 GCA_963574575.1 Galagoides demidoff
TTTTTTGAGATAGAGCCTCAAGCTATCCCCCTGGGTAGAGTTCCATGGCATCACAGCTCACAGCAACCTCCAACTCCTGGGCTCAAGCCAGTCTCCTGCCTCAGCCTCCCAAGTAGCTGGGACCACAGGTGCCCGCCACAACGCCCAGCCATTTTTTTTTAGTTGCAGCCATCATTGTTGTTTGGTGGGCCTGGGCTGGGGATTCGAACCCACCACCTTAGGTGTATGTGGCTGGCACCTTAACCGCTTGAGCCACAGGTGCCGAGCCAACAATTAGCATTTTAAAGAATGATGTGGCTGAAGTATCTGAATTATACATGTATACCTGAGAGCATAAAGTAAAAAGCTAGACTGTGGCAGAACGCAAAAAATGTTAAATACGATAGATACTAAAAGCTCTGGACTTGTTTACTGATGTCAGTAGGTTCAGAATCACTACAAGTATTTTTGCAGAAAATTGATGTTTATATCTGTATTACAGAAAGATACCTCAGGCAGTTTGAAGATGGATTGGAGAGAGATAAGACTAAGGTCAAGCACTTACTTGTAATTATAAAATACCATGCACTAGGTATTTTTTAAAGAAAGCTTGTGGATGTAACTTCACTGCCAGAATGCAAAGTAACACATTTTGAAATTATATAATTCTGGGCATTTTATTTATTAATTACACCCAGATGACTTTCCCTTCCTTTTACCTTTCTCTTCTTCAGTAGCAGCTGTAGATTTTTCAAATAAATTAAAGTTCAAAGCACTCTCTTCTTCTGTAGCTATAGGAGCCTTTTTCCTTTCATTTTGTTGATGTGAAATTTTTAAGGCTGGATTGAATACTGGATGGTCTTCTAATGTTTCCATTTCTATCAAGAAAACAGATGATGTTTAGTTTCAGATATTTGTTTTTTATACCTTTTTACTTTGCAAAATGATTTGATGAAAAGCATTTCTTCTTTTTCCTTGTAACCAATTATTTAATATTTCCTATAAGGAATCTGCACTAGAAGAGGCCATCTATTACCTTTCACAATATATAGTAAAACTTTAAAATAAATTATGTAATAGATGTAATAGGCCTAGAAAAACATTTTTATTAAAAATAAATACTCATGAAATTGTATTCACCTGTCTTTCTTGAATGGAGATTATATTTTATGTATAAATCAGAGGCAGAAAATTACAGCCTGCTGGCCAAACCTAGTCCACTGCTTGTTTTTGATGACTTGCACTAGAATGGTTTTTACATTTTTAAATGGTGAATAAATAAAAAGAATACTTGGAGACATGACATGTATTTGAAATTTATAGTTCAATATTCATAAATAAGGTTTGATTAGAACACGGCCAATTGTTTTTGTATCGTCTATGGTGACTTTTATGCTGTAGAACAGAGCTAAAGAGTTGTGACAGAGGCTGTATGGCCCATGAAATCTGTAGTACAGAGGGTGCCAGAGAAATGTATACACATTTTAGGAAAGGAAAAAACTGTATTGAAATTGTAATAATATATACCAATAACAACAGATGAATACAAGTCACATGTGAGCACCTCTTGTAATTATAGAAATTAAACGTGACTTGAGTATTACAATTTTAATAGTCTTTTCCTTTCTTAAAATGTATATGCATTTTTTTTTTAGCACCCTCTGTATTTACTATTTAGCTGGTTACAGAAAAAGTTTGCCAATCCCAGGTATAAACTGTTAGAAAAGTGCAAATGTACTAAAAAGAGGCTCAGCTATCCTAGGAAAGTCAACAAATAAAAGACAATTACATTTATACATCTAAGAATTTGAAGAATTCTTCAAAGAATTTTACCTCTTTGAAATTTCCTTATTTTTTCTTGGGCCTCTTTTTGGCCTTGCTTGTTTTTTTCTAGTTTAAAGGTAGCTGCTTGCTCCTTTGCATCCAGAAGTTTTGTTGCAAGATGCAAATACCTTTCATTCTGATCCAAATAAAACCACAAGGAGGAAATGAAAAAAAGAGAAAGATTATCTATGGTCAGTGTAGTATATCAAAACCTATGATCCAGTAGATCTAATTTAGCAATTTTTCATAAAGAAACAATACAAATGCACAGATTTACAAGTACATAGATGTCTACTGAAGCACTGACTGTAAAAGAAAAACTGGAAATCATACATGGGACATCTCTATAAAGAAAACACCAATCATCAGAAAATAAAATGGGTAACTGTAGCAGCCCGTATAGCTTATGGCTAGGAGGAATGAGAGTTATAAGAAATACCTATAGCTCAATAATGGAACACCTTGGTGGAAAGGGCATGGAGAGAGATTTCGCTCTCCTAAGAAGCATGAGAACTTGCGACATGAGAGCAGTGGTGAATTGGCCGTCTCTACACCTGTGGTGTTGAGAAGCATGAGATCAGTCTGATATTAGGCTGGAGAAGGCAGTCAGGAAGCGTGCACTTTCTATCATAGACTCACTCATTCTGACTCTGTCTCCTCTCCTGCCTGCAGAATGCCAGCAGTGTCTCTCTGCTGAAGATTACGAAGCTCTGCCAAAGACTAAGATCTATCTGTTCTAAGATGACTGCTTTACTCTCTCTCCAGCTAAGGTAGATAGCCCTCAGGCACCTAAGAGAAACTTCCTGAGCAGGGTAGCCTAGCGGTCGGCGTCCAGAAACTTCCTCAGCCGGGCCTGAGACCTGCCAGTCCTGGGCCCTGACAAATGATGTCAGAAGCAGGTCCTGACAAGTAGCAAAAGGAAGAGGGTAATCCACAGGAGAAATATCCTTTACTTGTTAATAAAATAAAGAAATTTTCAGAATAAAAAGTATGAGACCATTTTTATAAAAATTGGTTTTTAAGTATGTGTAAATAAAGGACTGTACTTGCAATAATATAATACTCATCTGAAAGATACCATCACATAATTTCTTTCTCATGGAAGACAGTCAGGGACTTACAAAAAAAAAGCTTCTGATGAAAACAGATGTCACAAAACTCAAAGACATGACTCCACCGGGCAAAAACTAAAAGTTTAAATTTAAACTCCAAGGTTTAAGTTAATACGTGACAGCAAATTAGAAGCATAAAACCATAGGGCGGAGAAGATGATGGCTTATGTGGTGTTGCTATGAAACACAACTATTAAAAGGAAGGGGAAAGAGATGACTAAGCAAGTACAATCAGCTGAATTCTGGAACCATTTTGTGTAGAAGCCAATATCAATACAGTGAAACGGAAAGGAGAGTTAGCTCTCTCCTCAAATTTACCCTATCCTTTCCATTTCCCTATACTTAGCCCTGATACCACCATCCCTCCACTTATGCATCTCTTGCCACTTTCAATTCCTTAATTTTTTCTCATAGAAAATTTACCATCCTAATCATTTTTAAGTGTATAGTGTTACTAAATACATTCATATTATTGTACAAGCATCACCACCAGCTATCTCTAGAACTCTACCTGGCAAAACAAACTCTATACCCATTAATCAATAAATTTCCATCCCTTCTCTCATATGACTTACGGTAAGTGTATGTTTAATTTTATGAGAAAGGATCAGTTTTCCAAAGTGACTGTACCATTTTACATTACCATTAGCAATATTTGAGTATCCCAGTTGCTCCATATTTTCCCAACATTTGATCTTACGAATTTTTTTAATTTTTGCCATTTTGATTTATAGTGGTATCTCATTTTAGCTTCATTTCTCTAATGACTAGTGATGTTGCATACATTTTCAAATGTTTATTGATCACCCATATATCTACTTTTACAAAGTGTCTTTAAAAGTTCTTTATGTTATTGTGAATAGAAGTCCTTTTTTCTTTGTATTATGGTGGATAAGAGTCGTTTGTCAGATGTATTTATTACAGTATTTTTCCTACAACTTGCTTTTTTCACTTAATAGTATATTCTCTGCCTTATATTTTTATCTTACCTTAGGATGTCTGTGTTCTCTTTACAATATAAACTTCTTTTGTAAAGGACTGTGCTTTATCCTTTTTTATTACTCAAAGAATTTAGCATACTTCACACATTAACAATCATTTAAAAGAGATGTAAATTACATTTCCTCCTCTCGAGCAGTTACTTTGTGCCAAGTTTTTACTTAAGTGTTACTTTGTTTAATCTTCACATGGACTCCGAGAGGTATTTATCCAATTTAAAAATTAGGAAACAAACGCTTCTAAAAGTTAAATATATCTTGCCTAAGAATATCCAGCTAGAAGCCTAATATAAATTTCTACTCACAGGGTCAAACTTCTCCTCCTCTTCTAAGCTTTTAGAATTTTCACTCTTTTCTTCTTCACTTTGTTCCTCAGCATACCGCAAAATCCATTCTTTCATATTTACTTCCACATTTGTTCCTTCCTTTTTTGCCTAGAAAGAGAAAACAAATATCTGAAAAACCAAAGTTAAAACAAGTGTCAAAACTATCTTGTCATTGTTTTTATAATTTATTCACACAAAAAGAGCAGACATACAAATTACCAAAAAAACATACTCTTTACTGTTCAGTGAGGGACAAATAAATTGAGCTTAACTTTACTTTAGGTTGGATGTGGTAGCTCAAGCTTATAATCCTAGCATCCTGGAAGGCCTAGGCGGGTGCACTGCTTGAGCTCAAGACTTTGAGACTAGCTTGAGCAAGAGTGAGATCCCATCTCTAATGAAAACAGAAAAACTATCTGGGCATTGTGGTGGGTACCTGTAGTCCCAGCTATTCAGGAGGCTATGGCAAGAGGACTGCTTGAGTCCAAGAGTTGGAGGTTGCTGTAAACTATGATGCCAAGGCGCTCTACCTGGGTTGAGACTCTGTCTCAAAAAAAAAAAAAAACCAAAACAATTACTTAAAAAAGTCTACACTTGTAGAATCTAAAGAATATGTTTACATAAAGGAGGTTAAAAAGAAGAAAAGCAGACTGTTAAAAACTGGTATTATTCCTTAAAAACAGTGGGTTTATGCGGATGATGCTTCCATACATGTTTTACAACATGTGAAGTATTTAAGTATAATGCTCTAATGAACTTCATCTCCCAGTCAGTATTCATGCCCTTCTGTAATTCCCTTCCTGAGACCCTGGGCTTGGCTGTGTGACTTGCTTCAATCCATAAGACACTAGTAAGAGTGATAAAGCAGAGGCCTGATAAGAATTTGTACCTTTAAATACTTACTCTTGGAAGCTAGATGTATGAAGTCCGACCACCCTGAGACCACCATATGTAAGAAAACCTAACCTAGTCATGTGAAGAAAACACATAGGGAGGAGGATGCCTGGCTAGCCTCCAGCTGAAGTGTTAGTCATGTGAATAAAGCAGCCCTTTTGAATGTTCCAGCCCCAGTACACCTTCTGAAATAGAACAAAGGCCTAGCTATATCCAGCTCAGATTGCAGAATCATGAGAAATAACAAATTGTTGGTTTAAGCCACTACATTTTGGGGTGGTTTGTTATGCAATAATAGATGACTGAAACAGACAGTAATAGAAAAATTTGGCAAACCAATTAGTTATTTTCAAGAAGTAAAAATGTTACAGAAAGCTAATCTTTATACTCTCATGGACTCTTATAGACTATTACATGTGTTTCATTCTGATGCTATAGAACTTTAAATACTTAACTCTTAAATTACCTTTATCTTAGAGTCTTCTTTCAGGTTTTTGGTTTTCATTTGCAATGGAGGTAAAACAATGGCTTGTATTTGAGGGGACTGGAATTTTGGCCGACTTTTAGATTGCTGCTCTTCAAAATCCTGACTGAATCCTTCAGGAAGTTCATCTTAAAATAAAAGAAACTGTGTTGAAAATAAATGCACATACCATACATAAAACAAAGAAACATTTGTTAAGCATATACATAAACTCAGCCTTGTCTTAGAGCACCTAATTTTCTTCTATTCTCTCATGTCCCAAGAACAGAAATCCTACAATGAAGCTGGTTTTATCTGTCAAGATAGAAATGGGTACATTCATCAGATGAGAGCTTGCTCACTTCTATTTGGCCACTGATTTCAGGCTCAGTATGTCAGGCTCCTAAATTTTCCTAAAAGAATCTTAACCCTTCCCATTAGTTGTCTGTCATAGCAAGTTGCAGCATCCTTAATCAGCCCCACAGGCTATTTACTCTCCAGATTCTTGCCAAAGATTATAACCATGACCCTCTGTTTAAATATTATTTATCCAAAGGTAGCCCAAATTTCTAAACAAAAAACCAGGAGACACAGCCGAATATATTATTCATAGGTAAATTTAGAAAATCTGTTGTAGGAAATACATTGTAAATGGAAGCAACACACATCAAATTTCCTTCTTGGACCACAATCTTATTGGATAATACATGGAAAAGAATAGAGAAAGGTAAGAACATTTAAAAAGTGAATAATTAGGCTCGGCGCCTGTGGCTCAAGCGGCTAAGGCACCAGCCACATATACCCAAGGTGGCGGGTTCAAATCCCCAACCCGGGCCGCCAAACAACAATGGTGGCTGCAACCAAAAAATGGCCGGGCGCGTTGTGGCGGGCGCCTGTGGTCCCAGCTACTTGGGAGGCTGAGGCAGGAGACTCCCTTGAGCCCAGGAGTTGGAGGTTGCTATGAGCTGTGATGCCATGGGACTCTACCCAGGGGGATAGCTTGAGGCTCTGTCTCAAAAAAAAAAAAAAGGTAAATAATTATAAGTGAAAAAACTTAAGTACAAGCAAAGGGTTGACACAAATATTTAAACTATTTCAAAATGTTTTAGAAAACTGAAAAAATATAACAATAATACTGTTTACCATCTGAAAGGTTTAAACAGAGCCAATCCAAGGCAGAATGAAGATCACCTCCATGTAAGAGTGTATTGGTCATTGCGTCTTCAATATCCTTAGTCTTGAATGAAAATGCTTGTAAAGCCATATATAAATCCTATGAAAGTGAAATGTAAGAAAGTCATATTTGCCAGTTTTCTCTTCTTTCATCACTAATTTTATTCTCTCATTCAATTTAAACCAAAAACTCTGACACAAATTCTAATTTCAAAATTATCTCCCCCTGCCCCCAGTTAAAAGTTAAATGTGCTTACTGAATTGAGAATTTGGAAACTATAAATATCTTCAAAAAAAAAGATCAGGGGAAATCGTTCATATTCTCACTATCCAAATTACTATTTGCTTGAGTTCATGAGTTCAAGACCAGCTTGAGCAAAAAGCAAGACCCCTGTCTCTATTAAAAAATAAAAAAGTTAACCAGTTTGATGGAAGTATTTCGGATTGTGTGTGAAAACCCCACACTGTACCTGAGAAGTGCATTAATGTACAGTTACCATTCAATAAAAAAATTAAAAAAAAAAAAAAGGCTTGGCACCTGTGGCTCAAGTGGCTAAGGTGCCATCCACATACACCTAAGGTGGCGGGTTCAAATCCAGCCCAGGCCCACCAAACAACAATGATGGCTGCAACCAAAAAAAAAAAAAAATAGCCAGGCATTGTGGCAGGCACTTGTGGTCCCAGCAACTTGGGAGGCAGAGGCAGGAGACTTGCTTGAGCCCAGGAGTTGGAGGTTGCTGTGAGCTGTGATGCCACAGCACTCTACCCAGGGGGACAGCTTGAGGCTCTGTCTCAAAAAATAAACAAACAAACAAACAAATAAATAAATAAAAAACTGAAGCACCAGCCCTGTATACCAAGGGTGGTGGGTTCAAACCCAACCCTGGCCAAACTGCAATAAAAAAAATAATCTGGCCTTGTGGCAGGCGCCTGCAGTCCCAGTTACTCAGGAGGCTGAGGTAAAAGAATCATTTAAGCCCAAGAGCTGGAGGCTGCTGTGAGCTGTGACACCACAGCACTCTACTGAGGGCAACAAAGTGAGACTCTGTCTCAGGTGGTGCCTGTGGCTCAAGGAGCAGGGTGCCGGCCCCATATGCTGAGGATGGTGGATTCAAACCCATCCCCAGCCAAAAAACTGCATAAAAAAAGAAAAAAGAAAAAAGAAAATCTTGGCTCAAGGAGACTGTCTCAAAAACAAAAAAAAAAAAAAGAAAAAAAAAAAAAGAAAGAAAAGAAAAGAAACTGAGGCACAAGAGTGTTGCTTGAGCCCAAGAGTTGGAGGTTGCTGTGAGCTATGATGCCAGGGCATTCTACCCATGGCGACACCTTGAGACTCTTAAAAAAAAAGAAATTTCATTTAACATTGTAAATATCTCCCCAAGTTATTAGAAACTCTTCATTATCACTTCAGATAGTTACATAATATTCCACTGGATAGACCTATTATAATTTAACTACACATTTTCTAATGACAGAACACTTAGGATATTTTCTTTTCTTTTACTATAAGCAGTGCTTCAACGAACACCTTTATACATAAGGGTAAAGTATTTTAATGCACTTTCTAAAGCATGATCTTTAGAACTGGCAGAATTGGGTTCAAATCCAAGCTGTTTACTATTTACTAATGAATAAATTTAAGCTACAACTTATGTCATCTTTCTGATCCTTAATTCTTTCACTTAAAGGGGCCAAATACATTTACCTTGCAGGACAGCCATGTTGGAGATAACATAAGCAAACTGCCCCCCACAGAATCTAATATAGTAAGTGTTCAATAATATAATTTTGGAAATATAATTTAGTTTTCGTATCACCATTTTTATGTGGGGACCTATACCTGGCACAATTCCTTCTCTATTCTTGGAGATGGACATGACATACATGAAATTTCAATGGAAGTTAAAAAGTCATTTTATCTCACATATGAAGAAAATCCTCCACTAAAACCAAGGAACTTAAAATTATTTTGTAAAATACCTGCAATTTTTTGGCAGTAAGTCTTCCAGAAATCATTCCCTTGTCATTATTTTGCTTTTTATGCTCATTGATCACTCCAATAATTCTTTGCTCTAGCTTATTATTAATTACCACCTGTTGAAGCCAAAAAGGTCATGTTAATTAGAAAAATTATTAAAAATCAGAAGCAAACTATGTTCTACATTTTTGCCAATCAAGCCCAAAATTTCAGCTAAACTCAGACACAGTAACTATTTTTTTGACTACCATTCATTTGACCATATTTCCAACATGTTTAATAAAAAATGAGGTATGAAAAAGTGGACAGATAACTTATGGTAAGAAAAAAATCCTTTCCTAAAGCCTCTGAAGGCCAATGTCAAGACATTGTCCTTGGACTACGCTTGGGTGCTATCATGAAGATTCCTAAGCTCCATCCTAAACATACTGAATCAGAATTCCTGAGAATGGAACCTAGAAATTGTCCTTCGTGTAAACCAGCCCAAGCATATAACCTAAAAGAATGCTACACTAAAAAGGGGATAATCAATTGAAATTTAAAAACTAAATATGTAGTAATAATAGGTCACACAAGTTCTCCTGGCATCCAGAGTTTGATGCCCACTTTTTCCTGCTGGCCATTTTATCTTTTGTTCTTCATTATTTTTAACGTAAGAATATACAAGAATCTAACTACAAAAAAAAAAAAAGAATCTACCTACAAATACCTTCTTTTTATTACTTAACAGGATGCCTACTGTGAACCAAGCACAAAAGTATACTTTAGGAATTCAGCCTAACCGAAGAAACATATATAAAGAGATAAATTATGACCCAGAATTAAGTCATGCTTCAAAGTTTGGATCTTAACCAGACCTTCCTTAATTTCTTATAGGTTCTCAGCATATATGTACAATTTACTTCTATTTAGTAGAGAAAAACTCCTTGTTCTGTTTACGAAAATTTTAAATGCTCCACATTTACTTTAAGTATACATCATTTTTTTGAAAAAAGGGAACATTTCTTGAAATGATGCTGAACCTTGGTTACTTACTTTCAAAATAGATTTATCCAGATTTGCAGGACCACCAGAATCATTTGTAGAATTAAAACTATAAATCTTTGGACCTGTAGATAAGGGATGACAAATAGTCAAGGCAATTTAATAACACCCATTATTTTAATTTGCCACTAAAGATGGATAAATATTAAATATTTGATTTCAGCTTTCCCCTCATATTTCACCAAATAACTACATCTAATAATATCCCCTCTAAATGTTCAACATTTGTCCACGTAGCATTTCTCTAGGTTAACCAGTTTCTGCAAATGCCTGTATATATTTTGGGCTAAATTTATCTTCATCTTCCTATCTTTTAACGAGATGCTTTTCTTCCTCACACTTAGCTGAGGCAAGACATCTCAGAGATTACATTGTTGGCAGAGAAGATGGGTAATTTTAAAGAGAAAACACCTTCCCCAGAAGTGGGATACTAAGTGAACAGGGAAGTGGGAGTTCCTAAGTTCTCTTTTCTCCTTGGACTTAAATTTCCAATGGCTGCTATAAAAAATTACCATAAACTTGACAACTGAATACAACAGAAATTTATTATCTCACAATTCTCCAGTCTTGAAGTCCAAACTTAGATTATGAGCAGGACCATGCTCCCTCTGAAGGCTCTAGGTGAAAAATGCTTCCTTGTCTCTTCCAGCTTCTGGTGGCCTCAGGTGTTGTTTGCTTTTGGTGGCATAACTCTAACTTCTGTCCCTTCTTCACATAGTCTTCTTCCCAATGTCTTTCAGAGTCCAAATCTGCCTCTCCATTCTCTTGTCACTTACTACTCACTAAAACTAGTGTGATTTCATCTCAAGACTCTTAGCCTATTAAATCTGTAAAGACCCTATTTCCAAATAAGATCATATTCTGAGGTTACAGGTGGACATTGAGTATTCACTCAATTTGCTACAGTTGCCAAGTCTGTCCCAGTCAACAGAGATGCTATATATTCTTAGTTCTCTAACAATGAGTAACCAGGAAAAAATAAAGCTTTTCAAACTTTTGGTTTAACCTCTTATTCTCTTAAAAATTACTGAGAATCCAAATAGGTTTTATGTGTTTTTTTTTTAATCTACTGATATTATATTTAACAAATTATAAATTAAAGGGTAATATTTTTAAATTCATTAAAAATAATAAACTTGTAATTAATATAAATAACACTGTTAATGAAATATGGCTATATTTTCTAAAACAAAACAAAACAAAATATTTTCCATTTTTGCAAATCCCTTTAATATCTGGTGTGGTAGTACGCTCAGGCTGCCATAATAAAATACCACAGACTCCTGGGTAGCTTAATCAACAGAAATTTGTTTCTTGCTGGGAAGTCCAAGCTTAAGGTGCCAGCAAGGTAGATTTCATTCTGGGGCTTCTTCTTTTGGTGTGTAGGTGGCCACTGTCTTGAGATATGTTCCTATGGCTTTTCCTTTGTACTTAGTTGGAGAGACTGAGCTCTCAGATGTCTCATCTTATAAGAACACTAATCCTATTAGATCAGGGCTCCATCCTTACGACCTCATTTAATCTTTTTTTTTGAGATGGAGCCTCAAGCTATCCCCCTGGGTAGAGTGCCATGGCATCACAGCTCATAGCAACCTCCAACTCCTGGGCTCAAGCAAGTCTCCTGCCTCAGCCTCCCAAGTAGCTGGGACCACAGGCACCTGCCACAATGCCCGGCCATTTTTT
>CAUYQV010080575.1:0-27976 GCA_963574575.1 Galagoides demidoff
AGGAGTTGGAGGTTGCTGTGAGCTGTGATGCCATGGCACTCTACCCAGGGGGATAGTTTGAGGCTCTGTCTCAAAAAAATAAATAAATAAACTTTCCTTAATTAAAATTAAGTGCAATTAAAAATTCAGGATTTTTTACTCATGATTATCACATTTCAAGTCTTCAATGTTCAAACGTGGCCAGTGGCTCAAACGTGGACAATGCATACATACACAGCACACACTCATCAACTCAGAAGGTTCTTGAACAATACCAATATCTATAATCTATAACTATATATTTACTTTTATATTTGGCAAATACATTATCTACTTTAAAATAATTCTTTACTTTAAAATATTTGTCCTTTCTGGATTTCAATGATTTTCCTAAGTAAAAGATTTTTTGAAATATTTTTGCTTTGAAAAAAAGGTAGATAACCTATTATATATTAGCTTCCTGTTCCCATTTCCAATCTCACACAAAAAAATATGGATCATTAAAGTGTAATATTGGCAATACCATCTCCGTTTGAATGTCGATGTGGAAAAAAAGTACTTTTTATAAGACAGAAGGTAGAAAAAGATGAGAGTCGTGGCATATTAAGACGAATCTTATTGGTATGTAAATATTGGGTATTAATTTAGACACAAAGATGGTTCTGACAGTGATGTGCTAATATTTCAACTTCTGAGGGGGAAACATGCAGTTGATTGAATCAAAGGTGTTCAAAAGGAGGGTTATTTTAATTGCTGTGTCACTGAAGAATAAGAAAAAGGCAAAAGAAAATACTCTATTGCTATGTGCTGTCATCTGTGTTTGCCTTTCTGTAGTCATCTGTGTGTGCGTTTAATTGTATCTTATGCCACCCTGGTGAACAATACCACAATATGTCAAGACCATTTAGAATTCAACTACAAAGGAGCTAAGACAAGGGTTCTAGTTTTCATGTCGATCAACAACTTCTGCTTAGATTGGGAGGCCTTAAAATTAACTCAAGCAATAAAAAAAAAAAAAATCAGTCACAATGCATAAAAGGCAGTCTTGCAGAAGACTTCCTTTATGTCTCATCAGAGTAAATTTCCTGTCAAAATACTCCTTGCACTAAGTAAAGGTTATCTATTCACATGAACACCTGACTTATAAAATCAATCAGGGCACAATAAGAAAAAGATGCCTGCTTTTTGCATGCATTCAAGTTGTTGCTTCCATTAACGTCCTAAAAATATATTTCATTTTTTTCAGTCTGCTCTGCATAACTCATTAACATCATAATCGCCAGCAATAATTGCTTGAAGTGAGTAAAGAAAATCGCAAAAGATGAAGAGTTGAATTACCACTTAATGAAAGAAGAAAAAAGAAGACAATTTAAATCAACAGTCTACGACTCTGCCTCCACTCCCTTCCTTGAAAAAATGTATAGTAATTGTGTTTCTTGGAGGCTGTTGTGCTTATAAATGAGGATTCTCAGACAGTGAATTCTCAGAATGATTCTAAGGGTTTAATTGATGATATGAATCACATGAACTTAAGACTATTTGCTCAGCAATCTAAAGATGCGTTTTTATAGCAAGTGGCAAAATAAAAATATTTAAAATAGTTTCAAGATAATCTCTATGGTAATTAGAAGGCCTGACCAAAATGAACCATTTCTTCTTGGTCCTCAAAGGTGTGGAGTCTTTCAAAGAAATATTTAACCTATGTGAGGATTTGATGATTATCCATTTTAACCAATACTTCTCAATTGAAGTTGATTTTGACTCCCAGAAAACATTTGACAATGCATGAAGAAATTTTTGGTAGTCACAACTGCTGCTGGTGTCCAGGACAGCTCCCGGCAACAAAGAATTGTTGACAATAGTAACAAGGTTAAGAAGCCCTGACCTAAGAGATTATTACAGAAGACAGCATAAGCAACAAAGAAATAACATCTTTTAAAAATAATTGAAAAAATATCAGATCAAAGCCAAAAAATTAATGAAATGTTTTATAAAACAATAGGCTTTTTTTTTCCCACAGTTTTTGACCAGGGATGGGTTTGAACCTGCCACCTCCGACATGTGGGGCCAGCGCCCTACTCCTGGAGCTACAGGCACTGCCCAGGTTTTTTTTTGCAGTTGGGAGAGGAAGCTGGAGAGGAAGGAAAGAAAGAGGGAGGATGACGGTCCCTTACTGCAGCTGGTTGTTTAGGTCTGATGAATGTAAAACTAATCAGCAGGCTCTACTTGCAGTAAAGAATAATTATGATTTATTATTTTTATAGCTATTTCTTGACTCTGTCAACATCTGAGTTGCTATGAAAAACAGATTAAGTGGGTTGACACCTTAAGCCAAGTACTCATGTAAAAGAATATTAAAGTTGAATTTTGGCAGATGCTTTAATACAATGGTTCACAAGCATTACCATGTATCAGAATCACCCAGAGGGTTTATTAAACACACAGACCTGTGTTGAGTTTCAGCCTTACAATTTCTGAACCAGTAGGCCCGGAGCGGTTGCTGAGATACCGCACCTTTAATAAGTTCCCCATAATGCTGATTTATGGCGACTCCTTGAGAACAACCACCTTCATTCAACAGATAACTGCATCCTAAAATGAAGTGAAAGACAGCTAGGGTGCTAGATTTTCAGAGAGGAGGAGGCTAAAAAACTTCTACCCATAACAAGGATGTCAACAAGTAGAGATTTAGATATGAGGGAAATGAGGATACTTTAGAGAGAACTCTATATTGTGGGCTGTTGCGTCCCAGTCCCCATAGGAGGTAGGGTGGGGCCGGAGAGAACAGGCAGCTCCCACGAAGACTAGGGAAGAAGCTTCAGTCTGACCACTTGGAAAGCTCTGTTTTGTATAGTTTGCAATACAGAGTCAAATAATGTCTGTGTCTTAGCTGAGAAATCTAAAGAGCAAGAGACACTAGTTAGCCAGTCTGATCGATGACAGGGCAGATGTTAAGTGGCTACTGAAATGGAATTAACTTGCAGTGTTGGGCTTTGTCGGGGGCAAGACGGACGAGTGTTTGTCATCTGTAGCTCATGTTTAGTCTGTGTGCACAGGAGGAGGATGGGGCAATGGTTACACCACATAGGATAATTTTAAATTCTGTCCCAAAGGGACAACTACAGGAAGTAAAAGAATATGAGTAAAGAAGAGTGGAGGAGTTACTGAATTTGTAAGGAGCAGAAAAAAAGAAAGATACCAGTCATTAGAAAGATGTGTTTCTTTTTAATCAAGGGGATGACAGGTAGAAGATTTCTCTAAGAATGAAGGGGGTGAGACATCAGCAAAAACCCAGTTAAGTGGCTCCAGAAAGCTCCTTTCTAAATGCCTTCAATTTTCAGAGCTCTAAAACTATGCACCTGGGAGAATGCTGTGAGTAACGGCTCCTGCTCTAGGCCTCACCTCCTTCTCTCACGCATGTACTGGGAGTGTCAGAAGTAAATGTTCAAAAAAAAAATTCAGACAAATTCAACAGAGTTTATTTGAGCAAAAACTGATTCATACATCAGTCATCACTGAGAATGGGAAGAGGTTTGGAGAGCTGAGCCCAGCAGCGTGAGCAGGGAGCCTTTCCAAACTCAACACCGCAGCAGAGCAGAGGTGTTATTTGATCCACTACAGCTGGGAGTTGGCCTCATCCGGGCCTAGGCTGAGAGGCCTTATTTGGGTGTGGTCTATCACTTGGCCACATATGATTGGCAGCTGTTTGTGTTTGGCTGAAACTTGGCTATTTATTAGAAAAAATATATACACTTAACTTGGATTTTATTTTGTTTACCTAGTCAGTTAGGTTGGTTATGTAGGGACTGAAAGTACAGGGACAGCCCAAGACTGAAGGCTTCCTGCTTATTTAATTTAACAATTCCGCTCTCTTCTCCCACTTTTGGTCAGATTCTTGATCTTAAGAGATTAACCAAAACCAATGTTGCCCCTCTCTGTTACCATTATAATGGACTTATTTGGTTTCAGTGTAGAGTTCACAAGTCACAACATAAAGTCAGTTGAACGATTCTGTAAGTGATCTTCATGTTTTTGTTGATAGAACCAGAGTGAGACCATCTGATACATAGCGGTGGCTACATAAAAGCACTTAAGACCCTTGAGTTGATGCCAGGCACCAGGGAGACTGTCAGGATGACTAGTAGGAGCAGAATATCAAGAGACCAAACTATTAAAACTAAACTAATTAAAATCATCAAAGAATGATGCAGAGGAAGAACCTACTTGTTTTAACAAAGTAGTTTGTTTGTTGATTTCTTGCAACTGAATTTCTGCCTTACCACAGGTGTTTATCAAAGTGCATCAGAGGATGCTTGCTATCATACACACTTCCCCCTGTTTAGCTAACAGATAGTCCAAAGCAACTTGGTTATCTAAAACACCCTTAGCAAGGGATTTTAGAGAACTCTGTTGGGCAATTATAGCTTTTGAAGCAAAGTCAGCTATAGTAGCTAATGTTTGGGACAAATATCTAATCATAACCTCATTTAGATTTATGCTAAGCTGGAGAAGGAGCATTCCACCAAAAGAAATCCATTCAGAGCGATTTACACCTGCTGGCAAATTGCTGTTTATTCCACAGTGTAAATTAAGAGGCATAGGCCAATATTCAGTTTCCAATTGATTATAAGGTGACAGTAGTACTGTTGGAATCCATAATCAGCATTGACCTCTTATTTCCCACTTATTGAGACATAGAGTTGTTCACATGTGTGGTTGATGTTAAATTCTCCACAGATAAAAATACACCCTGGAAGGGAACATCAGTCAGTTTCCTGGGGGATGCCTTTTGCATTTGGGGTCATCAGTAACAAAGTATGAGTAATATATATCCAAAGGTCTACTATTAAATTATTACATAGTTGGAAACTATCAATTATAATTAGATAGTTAGGGTTACAAATTTGTCTACGAACCGTTGAATTATATTTCCCTTTGGTTTTCTTATTCAGTTTCTGACATAATTTAACTGCAGAACTCTTACTATAGATTTTGCCTACTGTTAGATTTATAAGAAGTCTGAACACACATGAAGCTTAAAGCCTAAACCTATAGAAAGGACCAGATGTGCAATTTGAACAGTCTCGCTCAAAATATCAGTGAAATTCATTATAAAGTGAATCAGAGAATCTCTAGATTATGTAAGATTTAGATTTAAAATGACAAATCTAGCATTTATTGACAGAAGCTATCAATTGCAAGATACTCACCACAGCATTATCTTGCCATAAATAAATAGGAAGATTGCATAGGGAAAAGAGCAAAAAAGAACGTAGGTTTCATGATGGCAGAAAGAAAAGTAGATTCCTGATTTGGACAAGCTTCCTGTGCCTCGGATGTTGTCTGCTACTGGAGAAACTTCCCTTATCAGTTCTGCCTTGAGTTTGGGTTCACGTCTCTTAACTCAAGAGGGTCCTTCCAGACTCATGAGACTGTACCAAGATTACTCTTCCACAAACCATACCTTTCTTAAATCCATCTTAACACATTCCCTCTTTCTCATTGTAGAACAAACTAGTCATTCTATTTTAGGACAAAAATAACTTTGTCTCCTAACGCATAAAAACACATCCTCATATCTTACAGTTTTTATAGACATTTTCTCTTCTCCTTATATTTCCATGAGGAGTTGTTTCCTTGTCATTTATAATAATTAGAATTATATACAACACTTAAGGGTTGACAGTTTAACTGCATGAGTTCACTTTATACATGGATTTTCTCCTGCCTCTGCCACCCCTGAGACAGCAAGACCAACCCCTCCTCTTCCTCTGACTCCTCAGCCAACTTATTGTGACAATGACAAGGATGAAGACCTTTATAATGATCCACTTCCATTGAATGCATTGTAAAAATATTTTTTCCTTCTTATGATTTTCTTAATAACATTTTCCTTTCTCTAGCATATTTCATTGTAAGATTACAGTATTTAATACAAACAAGACATATAATACATTGTTAATTGACTGCTCATGTCATCAGTAAAGCTTCTAGTCAACAATAAGCTATTAATAGATAAATTTGGAGTGGTAAAAAGTTATATGCAAATTTTTGATATTGTGAGGTTAGGTACCCCAACCCTTGCACCGTTCAAGGGCAAACTGTACTTTAATTTTCATTCTTAACCTGGAGTGGCCCTAATTTCCAGTGAAAATTAATCAATTGTGAATTGCCTGTCACATTAACATTGTATAGATTGACAAACCCTTAAATCAATTCCTAGAAGGATATGCTTTCTCATAATACTATTCTTCAACGTGGCACAGAACAGGTTCATTAGCAAATTCAACTCTTTACTCTATCTAACATAAGAAATTTTAGAGGAGATAAAATAAAATTTTACTTCTGTCTTCTTAGGGTTTTTGCTTTTTACCTTAAAATAGTTCACAGATCAGAGGAGTGTATTTGGAGTGGCATATTGGACTTCTTCAAAGCCAAAGGTAAATAAATTTATGTCTAGTAATTAAAGTTTCAGTACTTTCTCTTATTTGGAAATGATTTAAATATTCAATGACTATGATTTAACTTCTTATAAATTTCAGAAAGTAAGTTACTGAAAAGATTTGTGTAATCTTAAGTAGACATACTATAATATTATTTAAAGTGGACATGTTAGAAAAACATAATTATTGCTGAAAAGTTTATAAACTTTTACCTTATGTCTATGTAATTCAGTTCTTTTTAATAATTGTGCCCACATCACTCATGAAAATGAGACATTAAATAATAAGTCATAACCTTAAGTTAGTTTTCTTGCTGACAGATTTAGTAATTTACAAGGCAACATCAACTAAGATATTTTATTTGTAAACCTAGGTAGAAAAAGTTCTCTATATTATATTTAAGGCTGACAACTCTGAAGACCTGCCTATTTTAATCAAATCAACAAATGTTAGCTGTTATTTACTGAAGATCATCCCAGATTATGTGAAGTTGAAAAACATTCTACATTAATCTCTTTCCAGGAGTTTAAGGAATACTTTACTTAAGTGCTGGTTTTTCTTGAAGCCAATTAAGTAGAAATCTTTTACTTATTTTTCTTTAAGCCAATTAAACAAAATGCAATTTTTGCAATATCATTCAGAGGCAGAAAAATATCACATGTACATATAAACAAGCATATATAAAAATACACATACATATAAGAAGCAGAGCTTACAGCTTTCATTTTAAAATTTTAGCCATGTGACAATTATAATAATACAGAGCTCTCTGATTTGTTACAGAATGTCTGGAGCTGAATTGTTTTTCTGGCCAATGATACAAAATTAACTGCTGAGATAGCTAAAACACTTTACTAATATTTATAAAAATCAAGCAGCCCCCCAAAAAGATGAAAAAGGACTTTTGAGATTTCTCATTTACTTTATTCAGAAGTCTTTTAAAGAGGCATTTTATTTCATTTAGTCTTTTAGAAGCCTCTGTATGCCATTATCAAAAAATGTATCCTATTGTTTTTGAGGCATTTGGAACCTTGCTTTTCTAAGAAATCCCACTGTGGCCACTGTAATTCTAAGTTGCCTTTAGCAAAATTTACTCATTTCTGAAAAAATGCACAAGCTCCAGGACCATAACTTTGGTCCATAAAATTACCTCGTGTCCCAGAAATTTGAGTCCTAGGCTCCCGGAATCCTTATATTCAGAGGAACCCATTTTCAGAAAGTACCTAATTGAGGCCTTAACTGAACCCAGACAAATTAATTATCTAATCCAATATGGTTCTGGATTCAGTCCAGTTTTAAAATTTCTTAAAGTTAGAGAGCTTAAAAAGAAAATTTGTAGACTCGAATATGAGAGAATACTACTCACCCACCATCTCCAGTTGCAGTGAGAGAAAAAGGGGCACAGCTGGCCGGTAGGTACCTTCATTAGGGTGTTCCTAGGGGTCGCTGGAGATATCTCCTGGGTGCTATTTTTGATAACAAAAATTTCAAGGACAAACTTACACAAATTAAATTTAATACAGTTTATATATTGGACAAAGAAGGATTTATGTGTAACACGGCACTCAGAACCTAAAGCCTTTCAGAGAGCTAAAGTCTGAGCAGTGAGTTTTCTAGGCTGAACACATAAGCAAGATGGAAAAATCATCTGATTCGCTACAGCTAGGCATTTGCCTCATTTGGGCATGGTGTGATGGGGGATTTGCATAATTTGGGCCTTGTTTGATCAGTTAGCTGTTAACTGCTTGTGATTGGCTGAAGCTTGATGATGATTGGCAGAGGCCTGATGATGATTGGCTGAAACCTTGTTGTTACAAAAACATATGCCTCTAAGTCAGATTTTGGTTTGTTTTGTACTAAGTTAGATACAGTTTGTTGCATAGGAACTCAAAGTATGAAGCAGCTTTAGGCTAAAAACCTCCTACTTTTTAAAGGTTTGTGAGATGGTGGAGAATGAAAAAGATACAAAAAGCATGCCAACTACACCCTCATCCCAGCTCCCGCCTTACTGTCTGCGGGACAACTGGCCAAAAAGAGGAAGAAAAGTTTTTAATTACACATGAGACTAAATTTACTGAACTGAGAACATGTTTATGCTTTTAATTGATTAGAGATTTGTTAGTTTTGCTGGAGAGGGATCAGGAAAGCTAAGAGTCCACTTGATGCTTGATACAGATGTAGGGGAAGAATTGCCACATTGCAGAGATTTAAAAAGAGAATGGAAAACTAAAATTAAAGTTGTCATTGCCCCTGTGAGTGATGAATCATCAAAATGGTTATACAGACAGTAATAACTATACTTCCTAAGATCTTTGAATGAGTTTCTTATTACAAAAATCCATGTCTAACCCACATTTGCTCCAGGCTCCTCCTCTGACAGAGGACTCAAGGATTACTTTATAAAGTGTGGCTTATTATAAAACAAAGCCTTATAAATGGTTGTTTCAACACAGAAATACTATGCTACCCTCCAGGACAGATATATAGCCTAAAGAATTTACCTGAGATTTACTTGACATAAATTAAAACTCCTCTGATACTCCTAATACTTGAATAACCAGTTGAGTAGACCATTTGTAGATTTATTTTTAATTTAAATAAATAGTTGCAAAGCAAGAAGAAAAGAATATGTGAGAATCCTTATATACATGTTGGCAGTTGGATGAATTGACTGTTTGCAAGTTTATTATTGTGAGCCATGGCAGTAAACTCTTCATCAGCTTTTCTGATTTCTTTATCCTCCCATTTAGTACACCCTGCTCATTGTCATCACATTAGTGTTATGGATGGAAACACTATTCATATTAGATCCACCACTAAACTGCTCAACAGAAGGATAATACCCCATGTTAGTTGGGATGTACTTACTCCATGTTAAGTAGGACATTCTTTTGAACTATTGATATGATAATACTGAAAAGGAATTTGACTTCTGCATCAGCCAGGGTTCAACCAGAAAAACAGAACCAGTATTACATCTGTAGTATATACACAAAGGTCTACCAATTAAGTTTGGGAACTTGCCGCCATGCTTTATGTTTGCAGCACTGTACAAACAACTAGGCAAGGGTTCCTTGGTATATCAGTGTCTTACAGCTGTGTTCATTTCAACATGTGGCAGTGTCTTGCTGAGTGGCATTTATTATTGTTGTTGTGTGTTTCTGTATGCCATTGTGAGAATTTTGGAGCTTGAATTAGAGCAAAGAATAAACAATACATTTCTTGTTAAACTTGGCAAGAGTGGAAGTGGAATTGGGAATACGTTAGTTCAAGTTTATGAGGTTAATGCCATGAAGAAAATGACAGTGTAGAAATGGATTAAACATTTTCCTGAGGTGAGAGAAAACAACACTGATGAAGAAAGGTCAGGTCGGCCAGTAACAAGCAGAACTGATGAATTCATTACAAAAATTTATTGAATTATGTTTCAAAATCATCAGCTGCCTGTGAGAAGAATAGCAGACTAAGTAAACATCAATAGAAAAACAGTTAAGAAAAAACTGAAGGTCTTGGCATGAGAAAGGTGTGTGCAAAAAATGGTCCCAAATGAGCTCACTGATGAACACTGCGAGGCAATTTTTAGCCAGTAAACAAATAACTGTATTGAAACATTGTCCCTACTCACCTAATCTGACCTCCATGACTTTTTTCTTTACCTAAAGATAAAGGAAATATTGAAAGGAAGACATTTTGATGCCATTCAGCACATCAAGGGTAATGTAATGACAGCTCTCATGGTCACTCCAGAAAAAGAGTTCCAAAATTACTTCTAAGGTGTACTAAGTGCTGGGGTTGGTGCATAGCTTCCCAAGGGAAGTACTTTGAAAGTGATATTTACCAATGAGTTATATAGCATTTTTTTAGGACAAGTTCATAAAAGTATGACATAAATGTATATACCATGTTTCCCCGAAAATAAGACCTACCCCAAAATAAGCCCTAGCAGGATTTCTATGCATTTGTTAAATATAAGCCCTACCCTGATAATAAGACCTAGTGACCATGCATTTTGGCACAGAGAGGGGTAAGACATCCCCTGAAAATAATCCCTAGTGTGGTCTTCTTGAGAAAAAATAAATATATGACAGTGTCTTATTTTGGGGGAAACACAGTATGTATAGTGCATCGTGTACATGTGTGTGATACATACTATGTTTGTATGTATATGATGCATATATAAGTTATATATTGGAAAGAATTGATAAGTGATTATGAAGACTGGCTAAACAAATTTGAAATTGATAAGTCTGACCATCAGGCAGGGGAGGCTAGAAATTCCCTGCAGGAGTTGAAGCTATAGTCCACAAGTAGACTTTCTTCTTCCTCAGGAAAGCCTTTCAACTGATCAGATTAGCTCCACTTAGATTACTAGGGATAATCTCCTTTACTTAACATCAACTAATTAGAGATGGTAATCTCATCTATAAAATACCTTCACAGAAATGTCTAGATTAGTGTTTGATTGAATAACAAGCGACTATGGCCTAGCCAAGTTGACAGATAAAACTGACCATCACAGTAATATTATCAAGAGATTTAAATAGAATTACACCATTTAGCACAGGATTCTGGTTCCTAAAATCTCTCCTACCCAAAATATGAAGAGATGTGCATGGCTTTTTTATGTATTCGTGGCTCACTCCATTTACTATCATGACTCAAAACTTTGTCCCAGCAGCTATAGGCACCTGCACTCTACCCCAGGAAGGATGCTAATTTAAGTTCAAGCCAAAGTCGTTACTGAGCCACTAAATCACTGCCTCAAACTGGTTGAGATTTTAATGAAAAGAGAACAGGGTTTAAAAGGTGTTAAGTCTGCATTAAGTCACTGACTCAAACTAGTTTAGTTATTAATAAAAAGAAGAAAAAGTTTAAAAGATGTTAAGTCTGAAAATAACATTATCTACCACTTTATGCTATAGCATTTCCCCAAGATTCTATGTAAGCCTGTATATTTTACACTGCAAATAATAAAAATTTGTATATATTTTGTAAAATAATGGCAAGTGACATTTTAAAGCACCAATAAAAGCAAAAATGCCTTTATAATTAAACTAACTACAGCATTCAGAATATGACAGCATGATTTGTATTTATCACAATGTTATGATTTTAGTTCAGTGCCTCACATACTACAAAGTGACAAATATTAGGGAATAAGAAATGAGTTTTATAGAACTGAGCTAAGATACCTGACTTGCCCTGTGAGATGAGCCAGAGATAGTCAAAGCAGACAGTAATGAAAGCAGCCTTGTGCTAATTACTGGAGCTTAGATGGTCTATTGCTCCTTTAGGTGGTACCCACTAGGCCAAGGACAAAAGCCACATACATACGTTCCATCATAAAGAGCTATTGCAAATGGCCTAATTTGTTCTTTACCACCCAAAGGCATCTCTACTGTCCTCCTTATGTCATCTACCAGAAAATAATAGACCTAATTTTTAAGCATCTTTGAGCCCTCTCCACTAATCTGAGGAAGACAAAACTGCCCGTCTTCCTACAATGAGATTTCCCTAACTTCTCATACTGCTAGGAGAGATTGTACTTGGTCATAAACCAGGGTATTCATTAGATCAGGTCATGTACAATACAGGATAAGGCTGAAGTATCTTAACTTTATGGGCCCACCTTCCAATCTTTGTTTTGACTTTCTGACGTCAACCTTCAGATGTGATAAGTTACTTATTCTTTTGAACTTCCTTTTATATTTTGTGTGCCTGGATGGGTGGACTCACAGTCCTTCTGGGCTTGAGTGTGAACATTATTTCTTTCTATCTCTCTTCCAATGTGTTTGGCCACATTGATCCTAAATTTTTAGACTTCAAATTGAGAATGGAAAAGAGATAGTCAAAGGTTAGACGTTTCCACCTAGACCTTAAGCTTTAGCCCCATATTTTTTCCAGTTCAGCTTTTATGAGTTGTTCAATGTGGTGTTGAGCATTCTCCCAAATATCAGTGAAGGGCTACATTGGGTCTATGTGTTGTTTTTGGTATTTCGGGGCACAGTTCCCTTAGGAAGTCAAAGGAATTTAACGTGATTGGAAAGGCAGGATCCAGACACTCCCAAATTCCTTTATCTTATTCAGGCATATTTTATTTAGATTAATTAAAATCTTACTCTAAGCCCCTAACAGGGCTTAAAATTTGGTCTTCATTTTTAGTTTTGTTTCACATGTCCATGATACTCTGATATTAATGATGCATCACTCTTATTTCAAGACTGGATACAACAACAGACCCTATTCCTCTATAAGATGTGGCTATTGCTAATGACATTAAGGCTTTTGTTCTGAATTTTCAACCAAAAGCCATTCTGTTTATAGTCTTGGTCTTTCGGAACTACTGTATCAATCTCCTCTGTAATCAAGTCAAGTCTTATTATTTAATAATGGGATCTTCCTGGTAGATTTTGGCATTTACCTGCTTTGCTTTCAGCTTTTGTGATTTATTCAGCTAACTCCTATTCATACTGAGTCCTGTGGTAGCAGAATTATAACACAGCCCCCAAGATGACTGATCTCTGACATGTACACCATGTGTAGTCCCCTCCCACCAAGTGTGGGTCAGGAAGATGGTGGACGACATTCTGTGGTTAGTTTGTATTAAATGGCAAATTTAAGATTTTACAGGTGTGAGTAAGGCCCCAATTCAGTTGATTTTGAGAAAATCAAAAGTAAGATTATCCTAGATATGGCTGACTTAACATAGATACCCTGTCCTCCTCAAAAAAGGGTCTAGAGGTAAGGAAAAGCAGCAACAGAGAGGATTCCTATTGGCTTTGGAGAAATTGCCCTGTGTGGAGAGAACCATGTAGTAAGTAATGCTGGAGGTCCTCTAGGAAATGGGGATCTCAGTCCTTCTACCACAAGGAACTAAATTCAGCCAGCATTTATGTGACCTTTGAAGAACTCAAAGGCCCTGGAAAAGCATGCAGCATAGTTCACATCTTGCTTGCAGCCTTCTAATCTCCTGAACAGAGAACCCAGTTTAGTGCCTTGACTTTTGACCTTCAGAAATTGTAGGAAAATGAATGTACGTTGTTTGAAGTGCTAAGTTTATAATATTTGTTATACATCAATATTAAACTAATGTAAGTTCCCAGGCTATTGCCCTTTACTAAAGATTGCAGTATTACATATTTGTAGTTCCAGGGTCAACTAGGAATTCTTTTGGCAACCCCTTTCCCCCCATACTCACATCCTCACACACATGCCCACTCACTGGCCGGCATCTCTTCTGCTCTGGGAGGATTTGGATATAATCATAGGCTGCACTAGACAGACACCTGAAGACTGCCCACCCTCACTTTTCTTTAAGTCCTGAGATAAAAACAACATTGCCTCTGAGGACTTAGGCTCAGCTGGGCAATTAGTTTCCAGTAATTATAGTAAAAAGAAACCTTTCTGAATGTATTTATCTTCATTCATTCTTTACGAGGTTTCTGTTTCTAGTCCTTATCTTAAACATTGTTATTGTTATTAAATTTTAAGCCTTTTTCATTCTGTGAAGGCAAAAAGTGGAAACCTAATAAACACATGTATATATAAAAAATTTAAAAAACTCTTGAATATGGTATTAGACAGTTTTAAAAATCATCATTCACTCTGTTTTTCAGACAAATCATTTGACATAGGAGCAAAAATATAATTCTCTACCAGCTAAGTGTCTGTCCACAGTGAAGCTAGGGAATCAATACTTGAGCAAGATCGCCTCTCCTGAAGCTAAGCTGCTCTTATATACATAGGGGAAAAAATGGACAAATCATATAGCTATGGAGAAATAAATATTTGAAAGCAAGAGACACCTTCTTTTCAGTTCATTTCTATGAATATTTTTTCTTGTTTTGCTTATAAAATGGGAAACAATACAGCTTCCTCAGGCATGTGTGTGTGTTTGTGTGAATAACTTATAATCCATTACTATAGAATCCAAATCATTCTCTCCAATCTGGAATCCTCCATAGCTGCTATAACAAAATCAATCAACTCAGTGGTGTTCCCACTCTCCCCTACTTCATGACATTCCTGGTTAAAATCATTGTTCAACTTCTTGACATTGTAGTTTCTTGATATATGCAATACCATATTTAAAGTCCTGAATTGCATTTGCTGGATAGACTCCAATGATTTGTAATGTGTGTCCTGAAAGCAATCATACAGAAATAAGTTGCATTACAAAAACCATTTGATGGGTGGTGCCTGTGGCTCAGAGGAGTAGGGTGCTGGCCCCATATACCAGAGGTGGTGGGTTCAAACCCTGCCCCAGCCAAAAACTGCAAAAATAAAAAAAACAAAAACAAAGATTTAAAAAATAAGAAAAAAAAAACAAAAAAAAAAAACCAAAAACCATTTGATGCCTCAATTAGGCCCAGTCCTTATAATTTTGAAAATTCTATCACATGTAGGTCAGAGCTACTGCTTTACATGTATCAGTAATTTCCATCCTCATGGATTAGGAATTTCTGAATTTTATATTATATTGCAGTGAATACAAAAAAAAAACCTAGTTAATAAGTATTATAGTAAAATAGCTTGTCTGATTATAAATAAGTAAAACTGGTCTTTTGATCAGAATCCTGTGTGAGTACCTAGGTATGAGTAGTAAGAGCTCATATTGAGGGGAATGAAAATTTGTCATAGAGTCAAAAGATACAGGGATGGTTTCTCTTCCTTGCTATCTTTTTCTATCATCTTAGGGTAAGAATAAGGCATGGTAATCTACAAAATTAGTCAGTGATGAATAAGTATGTATATTATGTATATAGATGAAACCTACTATCCTAAAATGACATGACTTTCTTTGGCACCACCAGTCATTGCCTTGAATAGTTCAGAATCTCACTAGGTGTTTTTAGCTATATCTAAGGAAATACAATTTTGAAGTGACTAATAAAGTCAAATTAAAAAAAGAAAAACTTACATTATCCCTTCTTCATATCAGCCTCAGTCCCTGAATACAGAATATTGTGATTTTTTTCCCCCTTCATTTGCCATGCCTCAGACATTGTAGCCTCCATGGGAGTGGAAAGGATGACGTCCTTATTCATGTTATAGTCCCACAGTTTAGCACAGTGCCTGATACATAACAGGCCCTTATAAATATTTGTGGAAAACAAAAATGCCACTAAGAATTTAGAAATATGGACTCTTTAAAAGGGGGAAATTGATCAAATGTTAAGATAGAAATTTCCTACCATTCCTTCAACAAATCTTTGACTAATCACTAAGCTATGCTGACCCAGAGGTGATGCATAAAAGGGCAGGCTTAAAAATTAAAACCAGAATTAAGAAAAAAAATTATTTAGAAGCATCAGTGATTATAAACCAAAGAGGATTTAGACTCCACAGAATTAGTTTAGAAATATTATTAAGCAAATAAACAAGTGGAAAAAAAAAAGCTCAACAATATCCACAACCCCTGAGAGGTGATAATCGGAATCTCAAAGTACACAATATATTATCTAAAATATCCAGTTTTTAATAAAAAATATAAAATATGCAAAACCAGTGAGAGTATGCGGCCAACATACAGGAAGTAACTGGTCTCTGTTTCAATAACAACTTTCTCAGAGGGTGAAGATGTTGGAATTGGCAGACAAAGAACAGCAGCTATGATTAAAAGCAAAACGAAATATGTTTAAAGAATTAGAAGATGAGCTTCACACAGTGGCAGTATCAGAGCCAATGAGGTTTATCTGAGGTGCAATTATTGCTAACTAAAAACTTTTCTCAATACCCCACCATGATGACTTGAAATATAGTCGGCATTGGCAATTTTTGACAGTCATTAGGAGATTGAATTTTAAAAAAAAGAATTAGAAGATGATAGGATGGCAATGGCTTATCAGGTAAAGAATATCATTAAAGAGATGGACATTATAAAATTTAATCAAATGGAATTTTAGGAATTGAAAAGTATAATAACCCAAGCAAAAAATTGACTAGAATAGCACAATGGAAGATTTTAACTAGCAAGAGAAGGTATCAGCAAATCTGAAGTGAATCAATAAAGATTCTCTAATTGGAAAAACAGAAGGAAAAAAGAACAGAGGGGAAAAAAGGTCAATGGAGCTTGAGACACAAGTGGTTCAACAGAAAACACACACACATGTCTTAAGAGAGCATCAGAGAAGAAGGGGGGGGATATGTGAAGAAAGAATGGCTTGCCCCTACCAAAATGTGATTATTCTCTCCCCCAAAGAAGCATTAACCTGCATATCCAGGAATGATAACAAACTTTAAGTAGGATACGTACAAAGTGATCTACACCTACATGTATCGCAGAAGAAACCAAAGAGAATATCTTAAAAGTAGAAAAACACACCCCAACTTAATATGAATAAGGGAATCATATTAAAATTAACAGATATCAGAAAAAGATGAGGCTAGTGACGGGGGGATGATCTATTCAAAGTGCTGAATGAATATTACTGTCAACTACTAATTCTATACCAAGTATTCAAACATGAAGACAAAATCAAGACATCCATAGATACAAACAAAATATGAGAGAAATTGCTGCTAGACTACTTTCACAACAAGAAATGCCAAAGGAAGCATTTCAGACTTAAGGGAAAAGATACTATCTGGTAACTAAAAGCCATGCAGAAATAAAGACTACCAGGAAGTCTAATTATGTAAGTACATATAGAAGAGTAGGTAAAAAGCACTCCTGCATATAAGTAGATACGGAAGTATAAATATTACAAATAAATATTTTTCTCTCGACTGATTTAAAAATCCATTGCATGAAATAGTTATTATCATACCATACTGCTGGGTTTAGAAGATATAAAGATGTAGCTATATGGCAACAATAACATGAAGGAGGGGAGACAAATCATATGAGATAAAGTTTCTACGTTTCACTCAAATTAAGGGGTGCAATGAGGATTGAAAAAGAGATACTTCGGGAAATTGTTCCAATTGCTAGAAAGTAGTGACTTGGGAACTGAGTAGGGTCATGGCAGCAGAATGCAGGATTTTTATAGAACCTGGAATTTAGACAAGTGAGCTGTAGATAATGCTAGAATTAATAAGAATGTCAAACAGTATTACTGCAGAACCAATAATTCCAGACAATCACTTTCTCTAGTTCTGTGTCCTCTCAGTGCATGTCAATATTTCCTATTCCTTTGCTATTATTTGTATATGTAAGAGATAACTGCTAGCCAGAAAGCCTTAAAGTAAATAGACTCTCTTGTTAAAACCACAGTAATCCCACAGAAGAGAATTCTGGTGAAGGAGAAGAAAAGATCAGCATGAACGCAATGATTCACATGAAGTAAATTCTTAAACACTGTTCAGAGATGTTTGTTTCTCACTCCTTGGGGTAGACCCTAATTTCCTAATACAGTCATGGCCCAGGAAATATTTCCCAGAAAATACTTGAAATGCATAGGACAACCAGACTTCAGCTATGATAACCATAGTTTATCTAAATTGTATAAATCTAAAATACACAACATGATGTTTTGATAACCATAGTTTTTGTGTTATAATAATTTGTAACACCTTATCCTATTGAAAAAGTATGAATTGGTTCAACTTGCTGAAGTTGGGAATAAGCTAACTTTTGCTGAATAGCTTATCTGGGCTAAGGATTTTGTGTTATGATTGAATTTAGTCCTCTCAATAATTCTATGAGGAAGACACAATTATTCACATTTTTAGGCTGAGGTGACCAAGGCTCTCAAAATCAATTGACTCTCAGGATCACACAATAGGCCCAGAATAGATGAAGGAGTTATTATTCTCCGTTTCTGTGACTAGCACTGAAAGATTACTTTAGAAGTTAAAAAATTTCCTGACTGTTAATCCAGGAATTCAGGTTAGATTCCTATCACTTGGATGTGAAATTAATCCTCTAGGGCTAAAAGAGAGAAATGTAAAAACAAGAATATAACTCTTCTTATTGGTGTTGATTCTATTCCCCAAGGAGTAAATGCTGACCAACTACTTAAAAAAAGTTTTTTAAGTAAGGCTATATGGTTAATTTTACAGGGACCTCCCCTGTTTCAATCGCATTTGGTTCTATGGTGCCATAAATAGAGTTTCCCAGAAAAGCTTTGGAATGAGCTAAAGAGCAATTTATCAGAGCACTTTCTCAAGATCAACACCTATGGACAAGTAAAGAAAAATACAAGATTGGACCAAAGGAGAAATTAAGCAATGGGGAAGATTCAACAGAAACATGAACCCACCCCAAGGAAAGCCCTGAAGCTGGGCCCCTCAGTGTTTGGCTGAGTTGGGATGAGATGGACAGGTGTTTGTCATCCAGTCATTGAAGGATGGGGGTCAGCTGCCCTGGAAAGGGATGTGACCTGGTGCAAAGGATTACCAAAAGATCACCAGGAATCATTTCTAGAAATAGGTGACAGCTCAAGATGGTCAACTAGAAGACTTCTAACCATTGGAAGAAAATGTTCCCCATTGGTAAATGGAGTTCAGTGTTCTCCTCATTGTCTCAAGTTACATGTGTCACATTCATGTAACTAGGTAACAGTTCATCTGCTTCTAAGCACGTGCTTGTCCCTCATTCACAAGAAAGGCTGGTTATGATTACTACCAAAGTTTTGACCTTTCTAACTACACTGTAGAGTGTCTTAAAGAGCAAAACATATGTGCCTGGTTTCTCTAGTAAATATTTGGTTTGGCTACAGCAATTGTGAATTGAATGTGTGAAGGGGTCTGCTATAGCTACATTCCCCTCAGAATCCAGATACAGTGAAGTGATTCAGAGAAACCACACTGGGCAGCAGTCATCCAGAGATGTACACCAAGGTTCTGTGGCAGGCAGGCAGCCGTGGAATCTTTCCTAATCCTTAGAAAGTGTTCAACAAAATGAGATTTGCATTCCTAGTAAACTCTGTTCGGCGCTTGCCTCCCATCTTGGAAGAAATATTTGCAGCTTTGCAAAAATATATAGTCAGCATTGCTGACATGGACTTTTGTTACTTCTCAGAGGTGTTAGAAGGCCAAAGATTCACTGCAAGCCAGACATAAGTAAACAGTGACCCTTGAACATTTCTTTTGGCCAGTGAGAAGAGATATGAAAGCGGGGAGCCAGACATTTTCCAAACCATAATACTGGAGGCTTAGTTTGGGTTCCTTAAAAGGCACAGGGTGAGACAATAACTCAGCCGCAGGGAGACTTTTTGAAGAGATACTGCCTGGAAGCAGGAAAGAAAGAGAAAAGAGAGTGAGACAAGGGAAAAGAAAAACTTTAAATGTGTCTATTATTTGAGCTGGGTATTGCAGTGGCCAAGTGGGGTTCAAGCCCTCAGAATGGACCTCAAAATTACCATATGAAAAGATGACATTTTCCTATTGACTCCAACTGCCACTGTACAACAGTCTCCCCTGGGGAAATTAATTCTCCCTCTCTTTCTGAGTAATCTTCCTCATTTTTAAAGAAAGGACAGTGGAGAGTCTAGATGGGACAATGTCAGCCTATATAGGATCTTTTCACCACACCTGCAGCTGAAAGTTGGTCATGGTTAGAGGATTGTGGTATAGGACACCAGAGTTGCCTGCTACCGCTGGTGGTTGTCCAGGGAGCTACCTAGGTGGGTTTTGATGAATTAGGTCTCTCAAAATGCAAGAGTGAAAAGGTGATCACCTTCTGGGGTCCTCAAACTTTTTAAACAGGGGGCCAGTTCACTGTCCCTCAGACTGTTGGAGGACCAGACTGCAGGTCCCGGGATGAGTCGGCTGCTAAGCAGGACAGGCAGTGGTGGCAAAAACACCCGGCAGGCCGGATAAATGTCCTCGGTAAGCCTCATGTGGCAGGCCATAGTTTGAGGATGCCTGAGTCCTAGATCATCAGTTCTGCTCTCTTATGCTTGTAGGAACTTTCTACTGCCCATATTAGAAAACTTTACACTCTTAGGACCTATTCCTATAGGGCATTTGTGGACTTCTGGCTTTTAGCTCTGACTCAGTTATCCAAGATACGGGAGCAATTTATCCTCACTGGGCCTCTCTCTTCCCACCCCCAGTAAATATCTGTACTTGTGCCTGCTAAGAGAAGCAGAGGTTGGAAATTATATAAATAAATTTTTTGCAAAGCTGGGGTGGTTTCTCCTAATTACACATAAGTTTGGGTACTGGGTTAGCCTTTACTACTAATTAAGTTTCTGAAGTTAGCCTTCCCTGCTAATTAAGTTTGTTATATTTTAGGTTTTTTTATGTCTTTTCTGTAAATTCTATGATTTCATTATGTGGTGGAACTGGCTTCCATTTCATATTTTTTTCAATTAGGCAGTTGAGATATGACATTTCACTTCCTTTTGATTCATTGAATATAATTCCGTGCAGAGTGGGAGAAAGCTAAACTTTACAAGCAGACGCTTTTCATAGCAAACCAGTTGGCTTTTCTCCTACTTTTGAAAAGTCCTGATAACATTCATGCTTCCAGATTTCTCCCCTCCCCCTCTATTTTTTTGGGGATGGCGATTTCCCTGCATTGAAATGCAATTTTAATCCTGGAAAACAAGGCCGCCTTCTTCGGCATTGTCTAGAGAGGAAAAATAAACAGAGAGGGTATGCTTTAGGCTTCCTCTCTTATTAACTACCAGATGTAGGATTCTAAATAAATTAGTGCAGACTCCAAAACTCAAATGCTGGCTTTCCCTTGTTATTCAATAACGTACACAATATTTAATTTTTTCAAAACAGTACTAAATTTCTTTGAATGTTATAATTCTCTTAATTTTCACAGCATCTGTGTGACTAACTGCTAATGCTAGTCCCATTTACAGATGGTGAAACTGAAGCATGTAGGCATGAGGTAACACTTTCACAGTCTATACAGCTATTGAGTATGGGGAGCCAAGATTTAAACCCAGGCAGTCTGGCTTTAAAAACTCATGCTTTTTACCCACCATTACAAGCTTCCTCTTTGCTAATGCTCTCTCTGTGGAAGTCCTTGGTGTGAATTCACTTATACCTTGTCAAGCCATGAGGTAGTTCAAGACACCAACATTATTTATATAGACTGTTTAAATTTGTTTGAAAATTGCCAGTAAAGCCGGAATACTTCTTGTGAGTCTAATCTTTGTATGCACAATCTAATTTCAACAATCCTGATTTCTCTCACAAATCAGAGCTTAAGGATGTGCCTGCATGTTTTCCTGTGATACTGCAAAGTGTCCCAAATATGAAGGCTGTCGTTTGGAGATATTTTTAATCATGGTGAATAAAAGGTAGTGGAAACTGGGAACTCTGCTAGTGAGCTTTGACCCTCTTGCATCCTTAAATCGCCAGAAAACCTCCCTAATGTAGCTAATAGTTATAGTGTATTGGCGTGCATGCATGCTGCGATTCTGTTCTGATTATTTTTTTTCCCCCCTTTTCAAGATGTAATGAAGCCTATGGTACACTAGATGGTAGCCTTGCTACGTGAGCCTCCAACCCGAGCAAAAAGTCAGAACTAAAGTGAAACGGTTCTCTTTTCAAAATAGAGCATTTAAGAAGATGCGAATTCAGGGCCGATAATGGGTCTACTTCTCTGATTTCAGAGTTAGGGGTTAATACCTGCAGAGGGAAGGGAATGGTCCTCTGATCACTAGCTCAATATAGTCAACAGGAGTTGTCCTAGAGACAGTCTTTCTTGGAACAGTCAGGAAAGGTCACTTTCCGCTCCTTGTGAAGTTGACATTATTACAGAAAGCTTTGATGTGGAGACCATCAGAAAAAACACACATCATTTATTTGCAATTATATTATAAAATTGCTGACTTCTTGTAACTCTTAAGTTACGTGATTAAAAGAATACATAATTAAATTATTATAGATAACATATATGCCAGATAGTGTGTGGGGGTATTTTTTCTTCAAAACTTAAGAATTTTGAAGGTTGAATAGAAGGTTAATAGTCTCAATATTATTATATATGCTTCGTGAGAGTTATTTATCATCTCTCAGCCTTTCCCATATGCCAGAAATGTGTCCTCTAATCTTTATCCCCATTAAATCCAGTCCAAGGCCAAATGTTTTATGCCAAGATCTTCCAGTAAGCATGTCTTCCTCACTGCTGGATGGGAATTGAAAGAGTTAGAAAGGAGAAAGCAATTTCCCACCTCACAGAGTCTGGAAAGATACACATGGTTCTTGTACCCCTTGGGAAATCTTGACCACATTGCTCTGTAAACAAAAAGACTATTTTAGGTGCATTAGCCATTACACCAGCTTCTGTGGTTTGGCTTTGGAACCAACTACCACATATACACAGTAATGTGCTTGTGAAAAATAGATTAATTGAGCAGTACAAATTGTTCAAATGATTAGGCCATAACCAATTCCTAGATTAGGAACTAAGAATAATGTTATCTCTTTCATTTCCTTTGGCTTCCTGCAGCGTAAATCAGATATTCCGAGTCAGATATCTGCTAATATCGCAATATTTATATACAGGTCATTATGAAAGCTTTGAGATATACAAAAACCAAGAAAGGTAATATCCTCGTGAATGGAAACAAGCGAAGCCCTCCAAACAACAGCGATAAGCCAAGCATGTTGCAACTTGCATGGGATGGATGCTGTCAAATGCGCTTCTTGGAAGTGAAACCATGAGCCATAACATAGCCTGTCCCAAAACTTTCACAGTGACCTGTGTATTTTGCTCCACCTTTTTTTTTTTTTGAGACATAGTCTTTCTCTGTTGCATGGGGTGGAGTTCAGTGGCTCACTGCCCCCTCAAACTTCCGGCTTCAAACTCTAGGTCCCTCCTTCAGCCTCCTGAGTAGCTAGGATTACAGGTACCAGCTGTTTTTCTATTATTTGTGGATATGGAATCTCACTATGTTCCTCAGGTTAGTCTTGAACAGCTGGTCTTGAGCAATCCTTTAGCCTCAGCCTCCCAAAGTGTTGAGATTACAGGCACAAGGCATTGCTGGTGGCCTTACAAATATTTATTAAGCAATAATTGGGACATGACACAAACTCAGTAGGACAATCCTGCTTTATAAAGATTTTCTTTGAGTTAACGACAAAAGATTTCAATAAAATTCTGCATTTTTTTTCTGAGCAAAATCTAGGGGAGTGTTTTGTACAATGTTGAATAAAGACAATTAATTCTAAAATATTATCATCAAACTCCACTTTTAAAAGGCACAGCAAACCTTTCATCCACATAACAACATAATTGCAGCTCTCTTTGTTGGACTTTACACAAGTTTCTGATTACGGACTTTTTCATCCTTGCATGGTGGTGTCTGCCTTTCTTGCTTCCCTCCCTCCTTCTGTCTTTGAGCAAACCTGTAATGACTACCTGTATGTTGGTTTGTGTTAGGGCCACAGTAAGGATCTGTATCTAAAGGCAAGGAACTCTCTACCTATTATTTAGTAACTAACTGGAAACCACAGAAAAGCATTAAGGATAGATTGAAATAACGTTTGAAGATTTGCAACATTTCTGGCTCTTTGTTGTATGCAGTCAGTCAGGTACAATGTATCATTCCACTTCCAGTACAAGCTTTGAGTGAGGACACCGAGATGCAAAGAAGTTGACAGGCTTATTCAAGAGCACGTGGTGAATTCTAGAGCAAGGATTTAAATTTAGTTGCCTTGAAATGATGTCCAGTTTAACTCTTACTGATTACAGACAGAAATAAATGCCTGGACATTATCTCAATTTTAAAACTAAGACTCCCCGAACTATTTTGTGAACGCCTAGACCGGAAGCCTTTGCAAAGAGTAATAAAAACTTGTTCCATTCAGAGTAAGCAGCTGCTTATAGTGGATCTATAGTTTACACAAAATTTCCCCAATGTTTAAAAAGATGAATTAAAAATCAAAATAGTTAGGCTTTTGCCTATGTGGCTACAGATAAAGAAGTAACCAGTCCCATAGAACTGTTTATGTTTGTTCCTGATTCTACCAAAAAACTCATCAGAACAAAAATATTAACCTAGACGGCCCCAATATATTCTACCTACTTTCATTTGTTTTTTAATTCCTTCATCCCCAGAGCTAAATATACAAATGAACCAAATCATGATCAAGGTCAACAGTTGTTCTCAAGCCAGAGGCAAAACAATATCAGCTGTCTCTGCTCTGTTACGTGGAGGTGTTTGGAGGAAAGGATTACTCCCTAGGATATAAGGCAAAATCTCACAATACCCTTATAAGAATGAATTCCACTTCTTTGGCAAGGTTAATATGAATGTGTCTGAAAGTCAGATTTTGTCCATAATCTTGAAAGATAGGAAATGTGATTTAAAAATAAGGGGAATTTTATTCTAGAGATGAAGATGAAATAAGGGTCTTCAGGTACCATAACTAAGAGCAAAGACTGACCTGTAAGCTACTCTGACAAATTTCACTATTCTAAATAAATGCTTTCTGTCCTCACAATGTTTGAGTGATAGCTGTGCATGGCAGAGACCAGTCTCCACCTACCTACTTACGGTAGAAGCTTAGTAGTACAGATAATATCAACTATCCAGACTTTATAAAATTCCCACACATTTAGGGCACTATGTTAGTGACCTCTTCCAATCTTCCTGACACTAATATAACAGCAATGTTTTCTGGCACTCCAGGTTGCTCCAACGTATAAGGGGACAGCCAATTCACAGGCCTAAAATTCTATTTTGAGTCTCCACTTTAATCTTTCTTGTTCCATCATGCCTACTTCCTTCCTAGCACTAAAGTCAGCCTGTCTTCTCTTCCAAAAACCTAAGGCTTCCTCCATAATCTCAAGTCCACAGACAAAGCTTTATAACTAAAGTGACTCAATTATTTATCATCCAAAATTAGTCCACATTTAAGCTTGAAAAGGGATAGTGTTAACAATTATATGGGAAAACAGGAATCCAGTTTGGCTTGGGAATAAGATTGTGTCCCAGTATCCACAGTTAATATAGACCTCTCCTACCAAATGTCTATTAATGGGGTGACTTACTTCTATGCATGGGACAGTATCAGGAATCGTCTGTTCATTTTTATTACATGCTACTTCTTTAAATCGGGTTTTATCAGTCTGAGGGACATACTTTCCAGTTATCTCCATTTTAAATACATCTTTAACTTAAACTTGGGCATGTTACATCACATCATGAGAAAATATTCCCAGCAAAATGTGTTTAATTAATTTCACCTTTATCTTTATGGATGCCTTGTGACCAGCAAGTATCTACATTTATATTCACCAGCTAAATATTGAGTATCTACTACATGCAAGACTTTTAAAAAGGAAGGGAATATAAAGATATATCAGTAAAGAAAAAAAGAATAGAATTTAGGCCAGTTGCTAGAATTTAGGCCAGTGTAATTCTAGCACTCTGGGAGGCTGAGATAGGTGGATTGCTTGAGCTCACGAGTTTGAGACCAGCCTGAGCAAAAAGCAAAACCCCATCTCTAATAAAAATAGAAAAACTGAGGGAAGAGGATTGCTTGAGCCCAAGAGTTTGAGGTTGCTGTCAGCTATGACACCACGGGACCCTACCCAGGGTGACAGCTTGAGACTGTCTCAAAAAAAGAAGAAAAAAGGAAAAAAAAGAATGTAAATATTGATTAAAGTTTCATTAAATAAATTCAGGTAAGGGACTTCTATATAGGGGTTGAAATGAAAACGGAAGTAAAACAACCATCAGCTGTGTCTGTCATTCCTAACAGGAAATATATAGCACAATCAGAATAATTTTAGAATAGGATTTATTACAAAGTCATGTGCAGAAGGAGGGAACCACAGGATAGTACAGGAAAATTGTGGTAGCAAGTACCCTGCTAGACAAAGAATGAGAGGAAAAAGGCACATCCCAGGAGGGCCATTGTGAATGCCTGGAGTTGAGGCCCACAGCCATCCTGATGTGATTTCTCAGGGAGAAAGCCCCCTCGGTTGGCTAACAACTGGACCGTAGACGGCACAGCCCACTAATGGAGGTCAGCCTCTGTGGAAGAGAACTTGGTGGAGAGGAGTAGATAGAGAAATCTGTCTGGGAATTACGGGACAAATGGAAGCTATCTGCCACACACACCCCCAGCACAGAATGGTTGTCCTAGTTATTGCTGATGCATAATAAACTACCTCCAACTTACTTGAGTAGCAGAATATCTCACAGCGTCCAGAAAGATAGACATATTCCTGGAATCCCATGAGTGATGGCATTGGAAATTCAGAAAGGATGTATGGCACAGCTTGTCTCTGCTTCATGATGTCTTTCGGGGAAGCTTGAGGGGCAACTCAACGTCTGGGGCTGGAATCACTTGCTCGCTCAACCACATGTCAGGCAGTGATTTGGGCTGTTGGCTGAGACCTTAGCTGGGACTGTCAGATAGAGCCCCTGTATGTGTGCTCTCTCCATGTAGTCTGTGCTTCTGCACAGCATGGTGACTGGATGCCAAAAGCAAATGCCCCAAAAGAGAACCAGGTGGAAGCTGTCAACTTTCATAAATTAGCCTTGGGTTTCACATAGCATCACTTCCACTATAATCACAACTTAGCCTAGATTCTGGGGGAGGGAGCATAAATCCTACCTCCCAATAGAAAGGATATTAAAGTCAAATTGCATGAAGGGCCATGTGGGGTGGGAGAGACGGCAGCCATCATTGCAAATGCAATCTGCCACACCAAGCCACTAGAATTCCGTCTCACTTTTAGTATTGTTTATATGCCTCATGTGCTTTTAAAAACAAACTTTGAATTAATATAATCCTAACATAACTTGGCTGTATTCTAAGAGCTTCTATTTACTTGGCTTCCATTTACTTGCTCCTTGGGAGAAGGAGCAAGGCCCTTTTTTGAAAGTGGAAGTGATAGTTATGAAGTTTACGAATCCTGGCAGCAGCTGTAGCTCAGTCGTAGGGTGCTGGCCACATACACCGAGGCTGATGGGTTCAAACCTGGTCCAGACCAGCTAAAAGAACAACAACAACTGCAACAACAACAAAAATAGCTGGGCCCTATTTTTTGTTGTGGCAAATGCCTGTAGTCCCAGCTACTTGGGAGGCTGAGGCAAGAGAATTGCTTAAGGCCAAGAGTTTGAGGTTGCTGTGAGCTGTGACGCCACAGCACTCTACCCAGGACAACATCTTGAGATACTGTCTCAAAAAAAAAAAAAATGAAGTTTATGAATCCTGACCTGCCTTTCATTATTTTGATGTATTGAACAGTCCTAGTATAGTGTTGCACATCTACTCAGACAATAACATATTGAGTTACCACCAATCTTTTGTTTTGTAATATAGAGAAGTATATTTGAGAAATTTTGTGTTAAATTGGCTATTTTCTCCTAAATGTTTGTGGTAAGGGAATAACATTTTGTGTTTCCCCATAAAGACCAGTATGCAGCACATAATTTTGTAGTGGTAAAATATAATTCAATTATGCGGAATTGAGTCATAGACTGAGTACATTCCGTTTCTCCCAGACTGACTCATTACCTGCTCCATACACAGTTCTGTAGTGAAGGAAAAATATTTCCTGTTGGGATTGGATTAAGTTCTGTTAAACGTACGACTCAAAAATCAAAATATTGGTAGAGGCGATATTATTACACAGTGTCTTATTTAACAGTAAACAACAGTTCTCCTTTTAGGGAGAACAACCC
>CAUYQV010080578.1:0-21678 GCA_963574575.1 Galagoides demidoff
CAGCTACTTGGGAGGCGGAGGCAGGAGACTCGCTTGAGCCCAGGAGTTGGAGGTTGCTATGAGCTGTGATGCCATGGCACTCTACCCAGGGGGATAGCTTGAGGCTCCGTCTCAAAAAAAAAAAAAAAATAATAATAATAATAAATTGATGTATTTAGTGTGAATATTCTAACCGATTACTAAACATTTACATCGTTATTATAGGAGATGTGTAAATAATTGGTGACCTTATACTCTATCTAAGAAGCTAAATTTTTATTCCCCTTATATCTAGTCTTCTAATTCATCTAATTTTATTTTATGGTGATACTTTTACTTTTTAGAAACAATGATAATACAGTTTTTTCTACTAACAAGTGCTGTCAGAAGAGTTAGTTAGATCCAGTATTATTTTTTTCATTTGTTGTTGGTAGTTTATGCAGATGACTTGTAAAATACAGTAAGCAAAAAAATAAAAAGCACCATTATTTCTCTACCTGACAGCCACCTATTAACATTTTGGTATATCTCCTTCCATATGCCCCTCTCTGTAGTATATTTTACTAGAAGTGGTAACATACTCATGTTTATATTTTTATGTTTCTAACCTTTGGATCCACTACCAGATGCCTCATAAACATCATTAAGGATAATGACATTTCTATTAATAATCTTTTATATCTGTTGAAGTAAACTTGGTAAATATTATTTTATTTTTGGTATATTATATATATATCAAGGTGTTTGGTGGAATGCCATGTTGGGTTTTTTTAAATAGATAATGATTTTATTCCTTTCATTTAAGCAAGTCAGCATAAAAAACTTGATACTTCAGTACAAAAGAACAGTGTCTTCAGTTCAATCCTGTCTTTTTAAATTCTGTAGCAGTGTTTAAAGTGCTTGTCATCTCTATTAAAATAAAAATGGATTATGCATGAATACAAAAAAAACAATGTCAACCTTTCCAGAAAATTAGGAAAATGCGCACCTAAAAAGGCTAATTTACCTTTCTATTTCCCAAATTCAGCATGTCCCAAATTACCATACAACAAGGAGACAAGCCCTTCTTTCTACTTTGCCAGTGAGTTGGGTTTTTTATACTAATTTTAATTGTACAGTAAAACACTTTTTAAAGAATACATATTAAGGGAGTAGACTTGTTGAACAGTATTTTCCTTGTGCCAGACAAAACCTTAAAAACATGTATATTGTAATTCAGCTTTCAAAAGGGAATTGTGACCCAGCTTAAGAAAGCTGGTGTTAATGAAAAATTGAGTTGTTAGGTCTGGGTATGGTGGCACATGCCAGTAATCCTAGCACTCTGGGCGGCTGAGCCAGGTGGATTGCCTAAGCTCAGGAGTTCAAGAATAGCCTGAGCAAGAGCAAAACCCCATTTCTAAAAATAGCTAGGCATTGTGGTGGGCACATAGCCTGGGATTTTGAGGTTGCTGTGAGCTATGAGTCCATGGTACTCCACTGAGGGTGAAAGTCAGACTGTCTCCAAAAAAAAAAAAAAAAAGTTGTTTCAGAAATTTTTGCATACCAAGGAAACATGCAGCTGTTTGAGAAATGCCTAATATTTTCCTTGTTCAGAGAAACTTTTCCTAAACAGCTAATTTTTATTTTAATATTCTAAGCCACGGCTCAGTGCCTGTAGCTCAGAGGTTAGGGTGCCAGCCACATACACTGGAGCTGGCAGGTTCGAATCCAGCCTGGGCCTACCAAACAGTAATGACAACTACAACCAAAAAATAGCTGGGCGTTGTGGCAGGCACTTGTAGTCGCTGCTACTTGGGAGGCTGAGGCAAGAGAATTTCTTAAGCCCAAGAGTTTGAGGTTGCTGTGAGCTGTGACACTACAGGACTCTACCCAGGGCAACAGCTTGAGACTCTTTCTAAAGGGGGGAGGGAATAATATATATGTATATATATATAACACCCACAGCCACACGATTCATATATAAAACTTAAAAACGTGAATTTTTTAATATTCTGGTAAGGAGAAATTTATTCTTACCAGGAATTTAATTGAATAGAATTGATAAAGGGAGAAACATTTCTGTCCTTTACATAGCTAAAAGTTTAAAATACTCAGGTAGCAGATACCTCAAGATTTTTTGAGCTTAATCAGGAGAACATGATTTACCATAGACTGTCTTCGGCTGCAAAGGTCCCCTCTTCCCATCAGTGGAAAGGTAAACAGCTGGTTCTACTTGGAGAAAGTCTAAGCAGGGTGCTCATTTATTTTAGAAATGAACACTAAGTGTTTTTTCTATTTTGTAGGGCAATTTTTAATATAAGGTTAGTCATTGACTTTGATATTTGAATAGGAAGGGTACTAATAATTTGTAGAAATCCCTTAGAAATTTTCATTAATACGTGTCACCTTGTATGAAGTACTGTTTTCTAGAGAATGTTTAAGAGGATAGGATTAAAATTTTATGTTAGGGACTAAATTTTTAATTGTTTTGGAATGATTCAATGTCTGAGTCTACTAAATGCCAGATTTAGCATTTAGAAAGCATTTTGACCCTAAATTTTCATTGATTGTGCCATTACTTGGTATCCAAAAACAAATTGATAAAATTAGTGTGTGTATGTGTGTGTGTGTGTACATATATATATATATATATATGTATGTATATTTATTTGGTACTAGGAAATGTTAACAAATTTAATCCTTTAATAGATGCTCTTTAAAAAGGAGTCTTGCTGTATGTATATAATATTTAAGGGAAACTATGTCTGTGGTTATAGTGTATAAAAGATAGTGTCAGTAATTAATTTTATTATGTACTCAATTTGAGGTCTCAAATGTAGTTATCCTCACCATCTTACTGTCTCTGTTAGTAGTTTTGGAGCCATTTTCCTGGTAAGTAGCTAAAAGGTCTTTAATCATCACACCTAAGCATCAATTGCCTTAGCACAACTTCCTCTAAAAGGGAGTTTCTGTACTTTTTAAAAAGAAACTAACATAGGCTGCTATTCGTGATTTAATTTGCTGCTTCATTCCCCACCCCCCCTTTCTAAACCATACTGTCATGGTTTGGTCAAATTGTCTTTTCTCTAATTAGCATTTTCAGCATTTCTTCACTTTTCCCTTTTCTGAATTTAACATCACATTTAGAAGTTGGAAGATCTTGTTCTGTTTTATTGTTAAAGTTTTGCAGTGCTGGTGATCTCTCATGACTTGTGCATCCAAGGTCAAAATGACAAAACCTAATGGCATATTAAACACAAAGCCTTAGGGACTGAATTTGCTTCAATAAGATCATGGTTTAGGAAAACTATTTTTGGAATGTGGTTAGCATTATAAAGATTTGACCAATCACCCATTTAGAATCTTAAATATTTATGTCAAGGAGCATGTTGAAGGGGAAGCTTCTGGACTAGATCTGGCCCAAAGAATGAATACTTATTTGTTATCTTGACCTAGTCCAGAGGATTTTATGAAGGGTGCTAAAGTTTCCATAAATAGGTCCCCCAATGAATAGCTAAATCAGAATTTCAAAAAAGTTCACTTTATTTTTAACCTCTCTAGAATCTTTAAAATCAGCCTGTGTAACAGAACACTTAGACTTAGCTCAGGAACTTAGTCCCCTTCACATGTCGTTTCTCCATTTCCCCGATTCTGCTATATTATTTCCTTGATTACCTGATCTTGGTTCCTTGCTCATGGCTCTCTCTTCCCTTCTAGCCTTTTAACCCCCTTGGATTTTTAACTTTCTTCTTTGTATCACTTTTAATTGGCTTTTCAAGGAACCAAACTGTATTTTTCCATTAATACTGAATTAAAGGGTAAGCTTCACATTTTTCCCAATTAGTTACTTTTGTATTCAAGGAGAAGAGAGTTTATGGATAAGATACTTGCTTTCTGATCTTTTGAGATAGAAGATGAAGGAAGGAAAAGGTTAACCTTTAAATATTGGTAAACTTAAATCACAAAGATGCCTTTTAAAAAGGCCAGGTATGGTCTTTGGGAGGCTGAGGCGGGATGATTGCTTGAGGCCAGGGGTTTGAAACTAGCTTGGGCAATATAGTGAGATAGTGTTTCTACAAAATTTTGAGACAGAGTCTCACTTTATCACCCTTGGTAAAGTGCCTTGGCATTATAGCTCACAGCAATCTCCAGCTCTTGGGCTTAAGCAATTCTCTTGCCTCCACGTCCCCAGTAGCTGGGATTACAGGCATCCATCACAGACTGCACTGTTGTTGCAGTTTGGCCTGGGCCGGGTTCAAACCCACCATCTTTGGTATATGGGGCCGGCGCCCTACCTACTAAGCCACAGGTACCGCCCCGCCCCCCAATTTTTTTTTTTTTTTTTGCAGGTTTTGGCCGGGGCTGGATTTGAATCCACCATCTTTGGTATGTGGGGCTGGCGCCCTACCTACTAAGCCACAGGCACCACTCCCCGCCCCCAATTTTTTTTTTTGCAGTTTTTGGCTGGGGCTAGATTTGAACCCGCCACCTCTGGCATATGGGGCCGGCGCCCTTGAGCCACAGGTGCCCCCCCCCACTTTTTTTAATTATATGTTATCGTAAGGAGAAAGTCACTGGCAAAAAATAATAGATTGATAGATTGATTAGACACATGATAATCCCAGCTGTTTAGGAGGCTGAGGTGGCTATGAGCTATGGTGATGCTACCATGCTACTACTCACTCTATCCTGAGCAACAGAGTGAGATTTTCTCAAAAGAAAACAAAAATAAAAGTACAGAAGGCCAAGTGAGGTAGCTTATACCTTATGCCTATAATCCTAGCACCATAGGGGGCTGAGGCTGGTGGATTGCTTGAGCTTGGGAGTTCGAGACCAACTTGAGCAAGAGTGAGACCCTGACCCTGCCTTTAAAAATAGCTGAGCATTGTGGTGGGTGCCTGTAATCTCAGCTATTCAGGAGGCCTAGGCAAGAGGATCATCTGAGCCCAAGAGTTTGAGGTTGCTGTGAGCTGTGATGCCATAGCACTCTACTGAAGGTGGCAAAGTGAGACTCTTGTCTCAACAAAAAAAAGGCGGGGGGGGGTAGTAAAGATATATCATCTTTAATTTTCTCTTCAAATAATTTTAAAATTTTTTCCAATTTCCAATTGATAAATCACTTAATTATGAGACTTCATGTGCATAATTATTTTCTGTTGTTGTTTTTATATTAATACTTAGAAGATAATTAAAATTTTAAACTTTTTAGGATAAAAATTCTTGAATAGGCTCGGCACCTGCAGCTCAAGTGGCTAAGGCGCCAGCCACATACACCTAAGGTGGCAGGTTCGAATCCATCCTGGGCCTGCCAAACAACGATGACGGCTGGAACCAAAAAACAGCTGGGCATTGTGGCGGGTGCCTGTGGTCCCAGAGACTTGGGAGGCAGAGGCAAGAGACTCGCTTGAGCCCAGGAGTTGGAGGTTGCTGTGAGCTGTGATGCCATGGTACTCTAGCAAGGGGGACAGCTTGAGGCTCTGTCTAAAAAAAAAATTCTTGAATAAATAGGGATTTTTTTTTTTGGTTTTTGATACAATCTCACCCTGTACCCTTGGGTAGAGTGCAGTGGTTGTCATCATAGCTCATAGTAACCTCAAACTCTCAGGCTCAAATGATCCTCTTGCTTCAGCCTGCAGAGTAGCTGGGACTACAGGTGCCTGCCTCAATGCCCAGCTAATTTTTTTTAATAGTTAAGAGACAGTGTCTCACTCTTCTTTTTTTTTTAAAGACAGAATTTTACTACGTTGCCCTCGGTAGACTGCTGTGGCATCACAGCTCTCAGCAACTTCAAATTCTTGGGCTTAAGCGATTCTCTTACCTCAGTATCCCAAGTAGCTGGGACTATAGGCGCCCGCCTCAACGCTCAGCCTTCTGAGTAGGCTTGGTGCCTGTGGCTCAAGTGGCTAAGGGGCCAGCCACATACACCTAAGGTGGCGGGTTCAAAACCAGCCCAGGCCCACCAAACAACAATAATGGCTGCAACCAAAAAATAGCCGGGCGTTGTGGCGGGTGCCTGTGGTCCCAGCGACTTGGGAGGCTGAGGCAGGAGACGCTGTCTCAAAAAAAAATTTTTTTTAATTAAAATAAATAAAATAAAAAATAACTTAAAATCTCTGAGATTCTGTACTTAATGAAACCCCATAAGCAGAGTTTAGAATTTGGGGATTACTTTCCCTCAGTTTTAGCATTGCCACAGATGACATACCATGTTTCCCTCAGAATAAGCCCTACCCCCAAAATGAGCCCTAGCAGGATTTCAATGCATTTGTTAAATATAAGCCTTACCCTGATAATAAGACCTAGTGATGGCCAATACATTTCCGCCATGCATTTCAGCACGGCACAGTAAGGAAGACTGGAATACCTTTTATCTGCCACAGCTCCTTTCTCCAAGCCTTTTGCACTTGTGCAGGTACATGTGTGGTAACCGAAGTCGCAGGCATCCTATATACCTACGTGCAAACGGCTAGGGGAAAGGAGATCATGCATCATTAGTGCTAGCCCCACCAACAAGGTTGGCTCCCCCTGTCAGGTTCCAGAAGAAGATGACTTAACTGTATTTGAATAAATGTAGATTGCTGCATTATACTTTATAAAAATAAGACATCACCTGAAAATAAGCCCTAGGGTGTCTTCTTGAGAAAAAATAAATATAAGACAGTGTCTTATTTTCGGGGAAACACGGTAGTAGCAGGAATATATTCATAATGTCATATCATTTTGATGCTAGAAAAATGGAATAAATCCTTCTGAGAAGAGTCCCTTAAGGATACATATGCACTCTAAGTAATAAATAAGCCTTGTAATTGACATAAATAATTCTTAAAGTTTGGATTTTTTATTTTTTAGGAGAATAGAGGGGACATTGATAAAGTGCTTAGGGCAGGATTTCATGTGACCATTTGGGACAAATACATACCGTCTTGGTCCTCATTTTCCATGGCGTATTTGACATTGCCCTTATTGTTACAACTACTATTTCTATTGCCATTAACTATTACTAGAAATACATTTGTCATTTTATCAGTCCAGCCACAGACAAATATCAAGTTATATTTTTTAAATGTTGACACTGATCAGTGGTGTATACAGCAAGGAATTGTTTGAGCTAGTTTTCCCAAATTAAGCTCAGGATTTTTGTAACATATAAATCTTGATATATTACAAAGAAGCCCCAATGAAGACTTTGCTTGAACTTGTGTGACCATTTACTTAGTTAATACAACTTTTGAAGCATTTGCAAAGTAAAGTGAATGTTTAAACGTTTTAGAAGTATAATGCTTCTTTATTTGTGTATAAACCTCAGGAAATCTACAATCGACACACAAATGAAGGGTCATAGGTGAGGTCAGATGGACTAGGAGACCAACAGAAACTCCGTTATGAAGGGCAGAGAACACTGAAGAAAGAAAACAAACTGAAAATGAGAAAAAAAAATCAAAACTCCACAGGTTTGATAAATTATCTGCACTGTTTGTATTGTAAATGTTCAGCAAACTACAGTCAACCCTGGAAGAGTTTACCATAAAATGAGTCTTAACTCTGAGCCCAATGTCCACATATGGCATATACATACCTCTTTATTCAGTGAACAAAGATATGGTTATTATAATCCAAAGAAGATAACCTGATATACATTTGGCACTTTCAATCATTATTCATAATTCACAGAGACAGATTTTGGATCAAATCCATCTACATTATCTGAACTCTGCATTATATAATTAAATTCCAATGATGGGATTCATTAAGGGATAATACTGAGAACAAGATGGCCAATTATATCTGCAATTTGCAAGTAAATAAATCAAATGTGTTACTATTCAATAATAACTACTAAGATCTCAAGGGTTCCTGTGTGCTATAAAATTCACAGCCTTTTCTCAAATTCATTACCTCCTTTTTTCAATAGTTTACTTTATTGATACAGAAAATAAGACTCAAAAGGAAATTGGCAAGGTTGGCACTAGGACCTATGCCTTGTCTTTGTAAACCAAAGATGTGATTCATCAAACTATGCTAAGGGTCCCAAAATGAGGGCTCCATCTGGCCTGTTTCTAGAAGCACCCTTCCACTTCTGTCCAGAATGGACATTCAGCCTCTGCTATAATAGTCCAGCTATGTCTGTTGTGCTTGCCAGACTGTCTATTCTGACTGACTTTTTCATAATTGGAGTGTCACCCTTGTTTCTTTCCAAACCTATTTAGGACCAAGTTGTTAAGGTTATTTGAAGACTGTAGGGGAATAAATCTATTCTGAGGGTTAATTGCAACACTAGTCAAGTGGCTTACTGATCTGTTCTTAAAAGATATAACTGTTGAATATTTGAATAAAACATTGGGCATTAGCCACTGTTGGGACTTATTTAGTACACAGGAATTTTTTTTTTTTTTGAGACAGTCTCACTCTGTTGCCCCAGGCTAGAGTGCCATGGTGTAATAGCTCCCAGCAACTTCAAACTCCTGGGGTCAAGTGATTCTCTTGCCTCAGTCTCCCAAGTAGCTGGACTAGAGGCACCTGCCACAAGGCCCAGATAATTTTTCTATTTTTAGTAGAGATGGGTTTTCAGACTTGTTCAGTTGTTCTTGAACTCCTGAGCTTAAGCAATCCACCCACCTCAGTCTGCCAGAGTGCAAGGATTATAGGCATGAGGCACAGTGGCCCAGGAATTGTCTATTGAAAAGGCAATAGGATAGCAGGTTGAAGAAAATGTAATCTCTAAAATAAAACATAGCTATAAATATTACAATATTTCTAATCAGATTTCAATGGCTGTGTATTATACTACTAGATATAGTTTTGATTTTAACCATGACTTTGTCATGTTAAGATTAAATGAAATGGTAGTAATGCTTTTGAAAAACCTCACATATTTGAATTTATATGATACAAATCACTAAAAATATTAATTTATTCAATTAGCTATTATTTTAATAATTTAGGCTCTTGGAAGTACTGTAAGCCTAAGGTGTGAACTAACTTAATTCAACTTGAAAAATGTGAAAATGTACCTTGAAGGTACAAATTACTTTAATAATAAATACTAAATAATTTTGATTTATTTAACACAAAATTTAAATCAGTATGTTACATGATTATTTAGGGGACATTTCTATGCATTACTTTTGTGGGAAATAAGGAAAAGATACCAACTTTGGTAAAACTAGAATACAGTGAATTTGGATTTAAAAGAATAAAGTCCTAAGCCCTATTTATGGCATTGTGTTATTATACAGGGTGTCCAATTTACTATGTTAAACTATTTTTTTGTTTCTGCAAATTTTTTTTATTAAATCATAACTGTGTACATTTATGGGGTACAATGTGCTGATTTGATATACAATGTGGAATGCTTACATCCAACTGATTAACATAACCATCACCTCATTTATTTATTGTGGTCAGACATTTATACTCAAAACAGATGTGAAATATACCGTTGCATTGTGCACAATAGGTGAGGTCCCACCAAATACCCTCCTTCCTCCTGCTCTTCTCCATCCCTCCCCTCTCCTTCTTTCTGGACTATAGCTGTGTTTTATCATTTGTATGAATGCATAGGTGTTTATATACCGGTTTCATACTAGTATTGAGTACGTTGGATACTAGTTTCCATTCTTGAGATCCTTTACTAAAAAGAATAAGTTGGCTCAGCACCTATAGCTCAGCAGCTAGGGTGCCAGACACATACACTGGAGCTGATGGGTTCAAATCCAGCCTGGGACTGCCAAACAACAATGACAACTACAACCAAAAAATAGCCAGGCGTTGTGACAGGCAACTGTAGTCCCAACTACTTGGGAGACTGAGGCAAGAGAATTGCTTAAGCCCAAGAGTTTGAGGTTGCTGTGAGCTGTGATGCCACAGCAAATTGCACACAAGCTTTCCAGTCACCTTGTATATGCTATATGTAGTAACAGTCCCATATCTAAAGGTACCATTTAGATATTTGTATTATCCTGGTTGTTTAATACTTCGATTGCTGCTGCTGTTTTAGTTGAGACAACAGTATGATTTTGCCCTGAGGTCAAATCTCTTGCAAGCACAATTTCATGAACAAAATATCATCTCATCAAAGCATAACATGTTCTGCCAAGGCCATTCATACCAATGGAGATCATTTAGTGTATAATTGGCTGCAAGTGGCGCTTGAACAAGCTGTGACATTTTCTATCAGCCATAGGGTAGTATTTGGAAGGCCAAAGAACAATTACATGCTGCAGAAGATGACCTGATTTGGGAAGAAAGAAAATACAGTATAAAATAAGCCAGCTCTTTTTCACTTCAAACAGCTTGTGAGAAAACTACTGTAATACCCGTTATCCTTCACTCTTCTACAAATGCAGAAAGTCAGCAAAAGAGAAAATACTGACTTGGGAAATGAAGGATGAAATCACTGAATATCAGTGCTTAGATAAGGTAAATGAAATAAAGACATGATTAATTACAGGGACCCAGACACCATCTAATATTAAGAGAAAATAGCATTGACTTAGAATATATCATTCAACTGATAAATCAGAAAGAGAAGAAAACTGGACAGTGAATGGAGGAGAGGAGAAAGGAATAAGCTAAGAAGAAAAGAATCCTTATAAAAGAAAACAGACCAAGAACGTTGGGAAATAAATTTCCCAACATCCATAGATTATTTCAAATCCTTGCTTTCTCTGATAATTAATATTAAATAATATAACAAAGATATCTCAGTTTTGACTTTCACATTGGCAAAGACAAAAATTAAATTCAATATCTAGTGGCCAAGTAGGTGGAATAAGAATTTCCCACCCTATTAGTAGAAATAAACTACTGCATGAAACGAACAACTTTATTGAAATATTCATACTTATTGACTCAACAATTCCCCTTGTAGAAGAGACAGTCATACAAATATGAAAAGATATATATACGAGGATATTCCCTGCAGAATAGTTTATCATGAAGAAAAATTGAAAACAACCTAAATACACATGGGACGCTGATTAAATAAACTGTTGTGCATCCATATGGTAAAATACTATTCATAAGTTAAAAAGAATTAAGAAAATATAATATTAATAGAATATCCTATATATTAAGTGAAAATTCCAATGTGTCATTCTGGAAAAGGCAAAGCTATGAAGTTCGTAAAAAAATCAGTGGTGGGCGGGGGTTGGGGAGAGGAAGAGGTGAGTAGGTGACGCACACAGGATTTTTAGGGCAGGAACACTGTCCGGTGTGACACTACAATGGTAGACAGATGTCATCAGACATCTATCAAAACCCAGAGAACGTACAACACTGAGAGTGAACCCAAATGTCGACTGTGGGCTTTGGGTGATAATAATGCATCAGTGTAGATTCGTGGACCATAACAAATGTACCAGTCTGGTGGGAGATGTTGGTAGTAGAGTAGTTTGGGAGAAGGGCAGGCAGCACATGGGAACTCTCTGCTCTCTGAACCTCTCTCAGAGCTTTTACTGAGAACCTAAAATAGCTCTAAAAAAATACATTAATAACTTTTTTAACTTAACATTTATTAGGAACTTATTTTTCATGTTATGCTAAGCCCTTGATAAGCATTATCTTATTGAATTTTCACAAGAATTTTATCAGGTAGGTAGTATTATTATCTGCAGATAAGGAACCCTGAGACTTAGGGAGGGTAAATAAATTCCCAAAGATTCTAGTAAGGGCCTGAGCTTGATTTTTTTTTTTTTTTTGAAACAGAGCCTCAAGCTGTCCCCCTGGGTAGAGTGCCATGGCATCACAGCTCACAGCAACCTCCAACTCCTGGGCTCAAGCGAGTCTCCTGCCTCCACCTCCCAAGTAGCTGGGACCACAGTCGCCCGCCACAATGCCCAGCTATTTTTTGGTTGCAGCCATGATTGAAGTTTGGCAAGCCCGGGTTGGATTTGAACCCGCCAGCTCAGGTGTATGTGGCTGGCACCTTAGCCACTTGAGCCACAGGCACCCAGCCAACAGCAGAATCCTTCAGGACAGCCATAGAGCCTGGCCATAGGACAGCAGCCATCCCCTCTGCTGCTACCTGCATGATGGAGTGAGTTCAACCAGTCGAAGAGCCTGAGCTCTGGGACACTGAGGTATCCCTTACCCAAGGAGTATCGTACCTTACTCTTAAATGCCAGGGCTCTAAAGAATGAGAGAAATTCTCTACCCATGATCTCATGATTTTTGTTTCTTTCCTATTAAAAAAAAATTAAATCTTAGGAGAACATGAGCCTAGCAGCAAGAGGAAGGTAGAAGTTATAAATGAACATAGGAAAGGATAAGGTATAACATACAGATATTAACCCTCCCTAAATTAATATATGATTTAAAGCAACCTCAACAATAATACAAACAGGATTTGGGGTGATGGAAACTAAATGAGTAATTCTAAAGTTCTTAAAGGGAAAAGAAATTACTGAAAAAAAGATTTGGAGGGGAGGGGGGTTAACCCTACCAGACACAAAAGAGTTCATAGAGTTCAAGTAATTAAAATGCTGATACATGGACAATAAGAACAATAAAATAGAATAGAAAGATTAGAAATGGACCCAAATACACACAGAAAGCTGATACATAATAAAGGTGGCGTTTTATCACAGAAATGAAAAAAAAGGATTATCATAAAATTTGCTGTAGGCAACTGGATAGGTAATGTGCAAAAAAATGAGTTGTAACCATACCAAACACCCTACGTCAAAATAAACTCCAGACAGAATAATTTTAAAACGTAAAAAAGAAAGGAATAACAATGGAGAATAAGCCATGAAAAAAATTTTCTTTTATAATATTGTGATAAAGAGGGTCTATCTAAGTATGGCACAAAACCCAGAAACCATAAAACAAAATAGTTAAACTAATAGTAAAAATTGAAGGTTGCAAGCCAGGCACCATGGCACATGCCTGTAACCCTAGAACTCTGGGAGGCCAAAACAGAAGGATGGCTTGAGGTAAGGAGTTCAAAACCAGCCTGAGCAAGAGTGAGACCCAGTCACTACTAGAAATAGAAAAATTAGCCAGGCTCAGTGGCATGCTCCTGCAATTAGGAGGCTAAAGCAGGAAGATGGCTTGAACCGAGGAATGTGAGTGAGGTTGCTGTGAGCTGAGATCAAAATCCTACACTCTATCCCACACAACAGAGCAACCCCCTGACTCAAAAAAAAAAAAAAAATTTGAAGGCTCAGTGTGGTGGCTCACACCTATAACCCTTGTGCTTTGAAAGGTCAAGGTGGTAGGATCATGTGAGTCCAGGAGTTCAAGACCAGCCTAGGCAATATAATAAGACTGTGTCTCCCCCGCAAAATTAAAAATTAAGTAGGCATGGTAACAGATGCCTATAATCCCAGTTACTGTGGAGATTGAGCCAAAAGGACTGTTTGAGCCCAGGAGATTAAGGTTACAATGAGCTCTGATCATCCCACTGCACTCCAGCCTGGTGACAGAGAGAGACCCTGTCTCTAAAAAGAATAAAATAAAAAAAAATAAAATTTAAAATCTGCCAAACAAAAATCCCATACACAAAGACTAACAGCAAACTGGAAAAATAACACTTGCAGCTCACATGACAGACATAATGATTACTGTTTCTATGAAGTAAGAAATATAGGTAAGGAATATAAACAGATAATTCAAAAGGATGTACAAATAGCCCTTAAAAATGTGTAGTGGTGAAATTCACAAGAGAAACACATATTAAAATTGCAAAGAAATGGAATGTTACATCTTTTGCATTGGTGATAATCACAAAGTTTGATAACATTGTGCTATCAGGATATGGCCTAACAATTACTCTCATACTTTGCTGGTGGGAATATAAATTGGTATAATGTCTATAGGGGTCAATCTGTCAACAGCCATCAAAATTACAAATGTAATTCTGAGCCAACAATTTGGTTTATAAGTATTCATTCTATAATTATTGAGATTACATATAGCATATATGTGGGGAATTCATTGCAGCAAAGTTTGTTATAGTAAAAACTTAGAAACAATCTAAAGGAACAACTTAAACTCCTTTAATAGGAATTAATACAATGTGGATTCAAAGAATGAGGCAGCTCTGGCTGCACTGACATGAACAAACCAAGATATGTTAAATGGGGAAAAAAAGAGGCAGAGTGCACAATAACTTCAAAACATTTGTGTGTATTTCTAAAAACATGTGTCATGTACATATATGCTTATACCACTATAACAAAACACAGTGTATCTCTCTAAGGATATACAGGTATCATGTAACAGTGGTTGCCTCTCCTGAGGAGAACTAGGGACAACTGCAAAATTAGAAAGAGGTAAACTTACTTTTCATTACAACTTTGTGAAACTTTTTGAATTTTGTGTCATGTCATTCAGAAAATAAAAACAGTAACCCAAAAAATAAATAAGATCCCAGACTGTCTTCTACAGGTTAACATACTGGATATTGCTTCTCTTTTGCTGGAGTGGCAGGAAATCTCCACAGTGTACCTAATCCCAGGAGAACAAAAGAATATGAATGAAGCACGAGCGGGCTCAGAATCTCACCCCTGCTCAGCAGCTCCTTAACTGTTTCTTCTCTTTCCTCACTGTTCATGTCTCTTCTCTGACTTACCTGTTGTCTGCGTTCCTCAAGTTCTCGCTGTATGTTTTCTACCACAGCCACTGCCTCTTCCCCACTTTCAGGGCGATGTTCTCTCACCCAGGCCTGGAACTCCTCAGGCAGGATGGTCAGGAACTGCTCCAGCACCAGCAGCTCTAGGATCTGCTCCTTGGTGTGCAGCTCAGGCCTCAGCCACTCGCAGCAGAGCACGCGGAGTTGGCTGAGAGCTTCCCGGGGTCCTGATGCCTCATGGTACTGGAAGTGCCTGAAGCGTTGATAAAAAGTCTCAAACGTGGGCGGATTGTACTCCTGCATCCAGGTGCAGTCTTCTTCTTCCACCTTTACTATTAGAAGGTCTTCTTGCTCTTGTGACGTCTCAGCTGGAGGGTCTAAGTCTATAACTTCCCGAGATCCTGTCATTATCATTTCAACTCACAGGGCAGTTTCTTGAGGCTATCTGTGTTATATATACTGAACGAACTTGTTTCCTCCTCTTTAAGATCTGAAGGATGCTTTCAGTAGAGCACAACCTACTGATGTATTGGGAATCATTATTAGCAAGGAGAGACAGCAAAGAGATCATCTATACTAGAGACGGACACTCAACAAAAAATATGGACTACAAGGCAGTCGTCATTCCACCCATAAAATGATTATTAACAGAGAATATCTCCAATACTTAAAAAGAAACATAAAGGAGAGCCATAAAAATTTGACATCAGGCCTGACCTAAAACAGTTTAGAGGTGAACTTTTACATTTCATATAAATAATAGGACAAGACTTACTAACTAGTCCAGATGCAGCCGCTCCTCTTTAATCATAAGCCAAACTTTTCAGAATAGGAGTGAAAAATATTACAATCGTCAGAATTGGTGCTGCCCTTCAAGCTACAAGAGTTTGACAAGCTAAGGGGAGATTTCATTGATCCCGATGAGAAGCGGAGCTATCGGTACGATCTGGACCTAGGTTCCTTAGAATCGCCCCTGACCCGCAGACACGAAGATCCGCCCGCTCAAGGTTAGGGACAAGACCTCTGTCTGGACACAAAGCCTATCTCTACCCTCAAGGCCCAGTCTCGGGGAGCTTTCCTGAAAGATCAAGTTCCTCGCAGCCAAGGGTGGGAAGGTGGGGCTTTCCTTAAAACCGGGAGAAAACCGAAGCCAACACTTCCACGCCGGAAGTAAGCAAGTCCAAGCTTTCCCCATCCAACCGGGTTAAACCTTACATCCCACCCCAGAGAACACTTCCGAGTCCTCTCTAGGAATCCCGGAGGTCCTCGCCTCGCAGCGGGCGGGAGGCGCCCGCTCCAGGAGGCCGGGGGAGTGCAGACTAATCGGCGGGGAGACGTGGCGCGGGCTCAGAACCCCAACCCAACGCCGTCACGCGGCAGCCTACAGACCCCGGCGAAGCCGCAGGCACAGCATCACTACAGCCGTGAAGCCAAAGGAGCAGTTCTCTGCTCCACCCCACCCCAAAATCATTTAAACAATTCGAACTCCTCCCCCTCCGGGGGGGCAGGGCCTTAGGGGCCTGGCAACAGTTGCTAGGGTCTGATTGGCCACGGAGCTTGCGTCCTCCCCCGCCCCCCACCACAACGCTCTGCGCCCCAATTCGAAATAGCTGCGTACCTTTCTGCGAGCCCGCAACCCTTTCATCTTTCATTTCGAGCCTTTGAGTATTTTCACCCGAATCCTCGGCACTTCCCTACCCCCCTCTCCAAATACACCCACCGCTTTTCCACTGTAGTCAGCTCCCAAGGCCGACATCCTCAACGTCAAACCTACCAGTGGTAGAGCCGGCGACTCCTGGGACTACATCTCCCAGGAAGCCTCGCGCGGGCCCCGCGGGTTGACGAATAAAAATCACAGCTGCCTCTGCGGCGTCGGTCTCGCGGGCCTATTAGAACGTGGCAGGGCACGGAGGGTGTGCCCTCGGGCTCGTGGCCGGAAGACTGTGTGTAAGCGTTTAGTACACTCGGAGTGCTGCTGGGAACCCGGAGGCTTTACGGACGAATACGTGTAGTTTGCGCAAAGCCTCTCTAGCCCGCGGGGTCCCATCCTTAATCTCTTATTTCTATGTGGTCCCTTAACGGTTTTCCAAGCCTTCCTCAGTTTACAAAGCGGGCAGGCAGGACCAGAGTTATTACAGCCACTTTTAGGGACGCTAAACGAGAGCACACTGCTGTGGAATTGCAGCATCTGCAAAGAAGGTATTATAGAGGTAAAAAGTCTCTTTTACGGGCGCCTAAAATCATGCATCATGTAGGTAGCTTCCTCTACAGGACAGAGCCCTTGATGAATGTTTGCATCGTATTTTTGTGTGTGTGTTAGCGAGTTGGCTTTTTTTGTTTTTCGAGATGGTTGCTCGCTGTGGTGCTCAGGTTGGTATGCAGTAGCTATTCACAGGGGCGGTTACAGCTCACTACAGCCTAGAACGCCTGACCTCAGGTAATCCTCTCCTTTGGCCTCCTGAAACTATAGTCGCTCTATCACACCTACCATTTAAAAACAGTTATAGAAGAACCTATAAGGGGACATCACACAGAAATTTGCAGCTTGTGACTTAATTTTAGTGTTCTTTTAGAATTAGTTTAGTTGTTTAATGTATGTAAAAGTTGTTCAAAGTGCCTATTCATTTTTTTCTTTCCTTTTTTTTTCTTCTTTGATACACAGTCGCACTATGTTGCCCTCAGTAGAGTGCTATGGCCTCATAGCTCACAGCAACCTCAAACTCTTGAGCTAAAGTGATTCTCTTGCCTCACCCTCCCAAGTAGCTGGGACTATAGGCGGGTCGTTTTTTCTAATATACTTATCTCCATTAAATTATTTGCAAATGCCTTGTACATTTTTTTTTCTTTTTTGAGACAGAGCCTCAAACTGTCGCCCTGGGTAGAGTGTTACGGCATCACAGCTCACACAACCTCCAACTTCTGGGCTTAAGCAATTCTCTTCCCTCAGCCTCCCAAGTAACTGGGACTACAGGCACCCTCCACAATGCCTGGCTGTTTTTCAGTTGTAGTTGTCATTGTTGTTTAGCAGATCCCGGCTGGATTCGAACCTGCCAGTTCTGGTGTATGTAGCTGGGGCCTTAGCCGGTTCAGCTACAGGCGCAGAGCCACCTTTTACATTTTAATAGTTTCTTTTTTCTTAAATGGTAACACATTTGCATGAGTCAGAATTAAAAACAGTATACAGAGAAAAGAATTGCATTTCTGCATCCATTTTTCTCCTTAGAGGTAGCCAAGATAACTAGTTTTTTTATGTGTTTACCAAGGTATACTACATGAATATTCAAGCAAGTGTTATGTTTTATGTGTAAATGATCACACAATTTATATCCTTTCTCCACCTTACTGTTTTTATTTAATAAATCTTAGAGATTATTCTCTATCAATAGTTTTCTCAATCTGCTTACTGAGTATATAGTATAGCATTATTCAAATACAGTGTACTTTATTTAATCCTTACTGGAGGAGACTGAGGTTATTTCCATTTTTTTCTAAAGCAGTGCTCCACTATGTAAATATCATTGCATATATGTCATTTTAGACAGGTGCCCCTACTGTAGGACAAATTCTTAGTGAAATTGATCAGACAAAATACAAGATATTGGCTGTATTCTTGTCAAAGTCATGAGGAATTTTTTCCACTATATATATATTTTTTCAGATATCCATCTATGTGTGTGTATATATACATATACATGTGTGTATGTATGTATATATGTGTGTATATACATGTATCTGATTTGATTTGTTAAGTACCCTAAACAGCCCAAGGACATCTAGAGAGGTTAAGTACAAACATGTAGTGGCACTTTATCTCCTCTCTGCCCAAGTTATGCCAGCAATGCAAAACTACTTTCCAACAACTCTAGAAAGTTTTCACGTCAACTTCTTTGAGCCTCAATTCTTCATCTTTGTTAGGAGGACTTGGTTTAAAAAAGAATTTTTTTTTTTTATCCAGGCTTGGCGCCTGTAGCTCAAGCAGCTAAGGCGCCAGCCACATACACCAGAGCTGGCAGGTTCGAATCCAGCCCGGGCCTGCCAAACGTCAAGGACAACTACAACCGAAAAATAGCTGGCGTTGTGGCGGGCGCCTGTAGTTCCAGCTACTTGGGAGGCTGAGGCAAGAGAATCGCATTAAGACCAGAAGTTGGGCTTGGCGCCTGTGGCTCAATCGGCTAAGGCGCCAGCCACGTACACCTAAGGTGGTGGGTTCGAATCCCCAGCCCGGGTCCACCTAACAACAATGATGGCTGCAACCAAAAAATGGCTGGGCATTGTGGCGGGCGCCTGTGGTCCCAGCTACTTGGGAGGCGGAGGCAGGAGACTCGCTTGAGCCCAGGAGTTGGAGGTTGCTATGAGCTGTGATGCCATGGCACTCCACCCAGGGGGATAGCTTGAGGCTCCGTCTCAGAAAAAAAAAAAAAAGAAAATAACTGCTTCATTCTCAGATTCATCTGCACCTTCTCAGAGTCACAGGAAGTGCAATACTGTATAAAGGTGACCCTACATCATTCTCCACCCTGTAGCTGCTTCTCTGCACGTGTGCCCTTGGGACGCAGCAGGTTACACACGTCTGCACTGGGGCAGGGCTCTCTCTTCCTAGCACAATAATCACCATGCTTGTCAGTGCCGCTGCCAGCATCTCTGGACCACCCAGCTGCTGTGCTCCCTCCCAGCCATGGGTGAGTTCAAAAGGCTTCTTTTCCTAACGACATGTGAAAGTGTGCCAGTGCCCACATGAAAGCCACTGGCAGCTCAGCCAATCCTGATTTGCTGGCCTATCTTTGGTAGGAGACCAGACTTGTATAAACTCAGTGTTCTCCTGGCCTACGGTGGCAACCTCAGCAATTCTCCTGGCTGCTGGCCATCCAAGTGACAGAGTCTGGGAATCTCTGCTGGCATTAGCCCAAATCCCAGAGTTAAGCACAGAATCTAAGAAAGGAGAGAAAGGAGAAGCATTCTGTCCCTCCACAGAAGCTCAGCCGCAGAGCTAGCTGGAGAAGCTGGGAGAGCCAGTGTCATGTCATTACTATAAGTGTTGCTGGTTTTTTTTTTTTAATTTTTATTTTTAACTAACCATTATTATTTATATAATGCAAAAGCCAGTTTCTCTTTCCTCACAGTGCCTGCTCTTAGACCCTGGGAGACCAGCTTAGGCTTGTGAAGTTTAAAGTGAGAGTCCAGATGGGGCCTGCAGGCCAGGGGCCCACTTCCTGCCCCCCAGGAAGGCCACGGGTCTAGGCTCACACTCTGCACCAGGCAGGGGCTTTGGTTGTGAGTCACAGAATTCAACTCTGGCTACCTTAAGCAAAAAGAGAAAAAGAAACTTTGGGGAAGAGATATCAGCAGGCTTTGGGCTGCATTATTCCAACAGCTGGACTCCTTATACCACACAAGAGGTCAAACAACAGATTTTCCTGGATTGGTTCAGCAGCTCAATGAGGTTGTTGTGGCAGCCCCCAAGTTGGCACCAATGCTCCCCGCCTCCTGCTGTTCGCAACCCTATGTGGTCACTCCCATCTTGAAGAAGGTTGACCCACATGGCCAATAGGATACTGCAGAAGATAGCATGATCTTCAAGGCTACGTCACTGGCTCTGGAGAAAGCCAGCTGTGTGTTAGGAAGACACTCAAGCAACTTGGTGGAGAGGCACAGTGTATAGAGAGGAAGTGTGGCCTCCTGCCAACAGCCATGTGAGGCAGCCATCTTGGAAGGGGAACTTCTAGCATCAGCCACACTTTCAGATGACTGTAACTTGAGAGAGCCTGAGCCAGAATGACTACCTATGCCACACCAAACTGGACATTGGGCTGAGTTTCTGCATCCCACCCTCACAGCATCCATAAGTAGGCTTTCTTATGCTGCAGAAGAGGAAACCAGCCACAACCGAAAAGTAGCAGAGGTGGGTTAGAACAAAGCCCTCTCTGGAAGGGCTCAAGTGAGGGAGACGGCCCACTCTGCTTCCCTCTAGGCTTCAGAACTCCGCTGAGGCATGCCGCTTGCCCCCCTGCCTTGGGTCCCAGTTTTCCCCAGGTTCGCGGGCTCTGCTTGTATCTTCCAAACCAGCCGACAGAGGAAATGCTCCCTTTCTGACTCCCAGCTGCACTAAGTCTGAGTCCTCCTTTTGCTCCAGCCTCTAAGTGCAGCTGCACCTCTCCTGCCTCTGCCCTCACTGCCAGGCTGGCAGCTCTTAGACTTTCCACAAACCCAAATGGTGCTTTGGTAGAACAGGTGTGTCTGAAGCCAGTATTTCCAGGAACAGGAATGCTTTGTTAGAAACAACTGTCACCTGGGGCATGATGTAATACCCCTGGGTCTTGCAGGTTCCCTTCCCAAGATGGTGGCCCCCAGGGAGGTCCCCATAGAAGCAAGTCCCATACAGGGCTGTTGTCGGTGACACTGTCTGGTGCCAAGTCTCTCCTGAGGGCTTAGGCTTATGTAACTCTTTCTAAGATTTAACTTCTTTCTTTTTATTCTTTATATTCACTACTATATCTGTGTTTCTGAATGAATTTTGTGCAGTTCATAAGTAAATTTGCAAGAATTGCTGGAAAGGGAGGGTCAGAGCTGATGGAGGATCAGGCTGTCCCTATCCCTTTAAGAAGCAGAGGCTTTCAAACTGCTTTTTTTGGAAAGGAACCGTTTTATTAAAGGAAGTGAGAGCAAAAACCCCTCTGGCCGAGGCCGTTGGTGAGGTGGCCAATAGAACCCACTCCCAGGGCAGCCTCTCCAGGCTGCCCCCCAGGCAGGACTGGCACCATAACAAAGCAGGTCTGCAGTCCCCAGCACCCTCCAGAGCTTCAGTCCTGTTGCTGTGTCAGCGTCAGGTGCAGTTACATGTGATGGAAAAATCCCAAATAACAGGAGCTTAAACTATATTGAAGTTTGTTTTTCTTTCAGACAAATGAAACCTCAAGTAATTAATTAGAGATCCAGGCCCAGGTTCCTTCTCTTAGAAATAATTTTGAGACACCTAAAGTCAATGTGCCAGTGCCACCCAAGTAACTAAGTTTTTTTTTTTTTTTTGAGATGGAGCCTCAAGCTATCCCCCTGGGTAGAGTGCCATGGCATCACAGCTCATAGCAACCTCCAACTCCTGGGCTCAAGCGAGTCTCCTGCCTCCGCCTCCCAAGTAGCTGGGACCACAG
>CAUYQV010080579.1:0-25618 GCA_963574575.1 Galagoides demidoff
TTTTTGATGTTGCTTCAATTGCTTGAGGGGTCCTCCTCATAAAATTTTGCCCAGGCCAATTTCTTCAAGTGTTTTCCCTACACTTTCTTCTAGTACTTTTATAGTTTCATGGCTTAAGTTTAAATCTTTAATCCAGTGAGAGTCTATCTTAGTTAATGGTGAAAGGTGTGGATCTAGTTTCAGTCTTCTACAGGTCGCCAGGCAGTTAGCCCAGAACCATTTGTTAAATAGGGAATCTTTTCCCCACTCAATGTTTTTAATTGGCTTGTCAAAGATCAGGTAATGGTAGGTAGCTGGATTCATCTCTTGGCTCTCTGTTCTGTTCCATACATCTACTTCTCTGTTTTTGTGCCAGTACCATGCTATTTTGACCACTATTGATTTATAGTATAGTCTGAGGTCTGGTAGCGTGATTCTTCCTGCTTTGTTTTTGTTTCTGAGTAATGTCTTGGCTATTCAAGGTTTTTTCTGATTCCATATAAAATGAAGTATTTTTTCTAGATCTTTAAAGTATGACAGTGGAGCTTTAATGGGGATTGCATTAAAATTATACATTGCTTTGGGTAGTATGGACATTTTAACAATATTGATTCTTCCCGGCCATGAGCATGGTATGTTTTTCCATTTGTTAACATTTTCAGCTATTTCTTTTCTTAGAGTTTCATAGTTCTCTTTATAGAGATCTTTCACATCCTTTGTTAGGTAAACTCCCAAATATTTCATCTTCTTTGGCATTAGTGTGAACAGAATAGAGTCCTTGACTGTTTTTTCAGCTTGGCTGCTGTTGGTATATATAAAGGCTACAGATTTATGAGTGTTGATTTTGTAACCTGAGACACTGCTGTATTCCTTGATCACTTCTAAGAGTTTAATAGTAGAATCCCTGGTATCTTCCATATATACAATCATATCATCTGCGAAGAGTGAAAGTTTAATCTCTTCTGACCCAATATGGATACCCTTGATCACTTTTTCTTCCCTGATTGTGAAGGCTAAAACTTCCATTGCAATGTTAAAGAGCAATGGAGACAATGGGAAACGTTGCCTCCTTCCTTATCTGAGTGGAAATGATTTCAACTTAACTCCATTCAATACAATATTGGCTGTGGGTTTGCTGTAGATGGCCTCTATCAGTTTAAGAAATGTCCCTTCTATGCCAATTTTCTTAAGTGTTCTGATCATGAAGGGATGCGGGATATTATCAAATGCCTTTTCTGTATCAATTGAGAGAATCATATGGTCTTTGTTTTTTATTTTGTTTATGTGATAAATTATATTTACAGAATTATGTATGTTGAACCATCCTTGAGATCCTGGGATAAAACCCACTTAGTTATGGTGTATAATTTGTTTGATGTGTTGCTGGATTCTGTTTGTTAGGATTTTGTTGAATATTTTTGCATCAATATTCATTAGTGATATTGGTCTATAATTTTCTTTTCTTGTTGTGTCTTTTCCTGGTTTGGGGATCAAGGTGATGTTTGCTTCATAGAATGTGTTGGGTGGTATTCTGTCTTTTTCAATATTTTGGAAAAGGTTAAGTAGTATAGGTACTAGTTCCTCTTTAAATGTTTGGTAGAATTCTGACGTGAAGCCATCTGGTCCTGTGCTTTTCTTTTTAGGGAGATTTTGTATAGTTGATTCTATTTCGGAACTTGATATAGATCTGTTCAACATTTCCACTTCATTCTGGCTAAGTCTTGGGAGATGACATGCTTCCAAGTATTGGTCGATTTCCTTCAGATTGTCATATTTCTGGGAATAAAATTTCATGTAATATTCATTACGGATTTTTTGAATTTCTAAAGGGTCTGTTATTATTTCATCTTTACCTATTCTGATTGATCAGATTAGAGATTTTACTCTTTTTTTCTTGGTTAGGTTAGCCAAAGGTTTATCAATTTTATTGACTTTTTCAAAAAACCAACTTTTTGATTTATTGATCTGTTCTATATTCCTTTTGTTTTCAATCTCATGTAATTCTGCTCTAATTTTCGTTATTTCTTTTCTTCTGCTGGATTTGGGATTGGAATGTTCTTCCTTTTCCAGTTGCTTAAGATGTCCCATTAAGTTGTTAACTTCCTCTCTTTGTGTTCTCTTGAGGAAAGCTTGCAATGCTATAAATTTCCCTCTTAGGACTGCCTTTGCAATAGCCCAGAGGTTCTTATAACTCATGTCTTCATTACCATTTTGTTCTAAAAATTTGGTAATTTCCTTCTTGATTTCATCTCTGACCCATCTTATCATTTAGCATAAGATTTAGCTTTCATGTTTTTGTATGAGTCTGCAGATTCCTGTTGTTACTGAGTTCAACTTTTATTCCATGATGGTCCAAGAAGATGCATGGAATTTCTATTCTTTTAAATTTGCTGAGGTTAGACTTATGACCTAAGATGTGATCAATTTTGGAGTACGTTCTGTGTACTGATATGAAAAATGTGTATTCAGTTTTGTTAGGATGAAATGTTCTATAGATGTCTATAAGTCCAGAAGTTAAATTTAAATAGTTAAATTTAACCCTAAGATTTCTTTGCTAAGCTTCTTATTGGAGGATCTATCCAACAGTGCCAGAGGAGTGTTAAAATCTCTGACTATGATAGAGCTGGGAGAGATAAAGTTGCTCATGCCAGTTAGAGTATCTTTTATAAATTGAGGTGCATTCTGGGTGGGTGCATAGATAATGATAATTGAGATCTCATCATATTGAGTATTGCCCTTAACAAATATAAAGTGGCCATGTTTATCGTTGGTTACTTCTGTTGGTTTAAAACCTATTGTATCTGCGAATAAAATTGCAACACCTGCTTTTTTCTGCTTTCCATTAGCCTGGAATATAGATGACCATCCCTTCACCCTAAATCTATATTTGTCTTTTAAGGTAAGATGAGATTCTTGTATACAAAAGATGTCTGGACTGAGTTTCTATTTACAATCAGGCAATCTGTGCCTCTTTAGAGGACAATTTAAGCCATTCACACTGATTCAAATTATTGATAAGCCTGATAACATTTTAGGTATCAAGTTGTTCAAAAGTCCAGTGGATATTTTTAATCCTTTTGCCACTGTAGAAGTTGGGGTTTGATCAATTGTTTCTGAGTTAGTTTACTTTTGTGGTGGAGGATTACACTGGTCATTATGTAGAATAGGTCTGAGAATATCCTGGAGAGCTGGTTTAGTTATGGCAAATTTCTTCAATGCATGGATGTCATTAAAGTATTTAATTTCTTCATCATAGATGAAACTCAGTTTAGCTGGATACAGGATCCTGGGCTGAAAGTTATTTTATTTTAAGAGAGTAAATGTCAATGACCACCCTCTTCTTGCCTGAAAGGTTTCAGCAGAGAGATCTGCAGTTATTCTAATATTCTTCCCCTTGTAGGTTATGGTTTTCTTACATCTCTGTTGCTTTCAAGATTTTCTCTTTCATATTAACTTTAGTGAAGTTAATTATGATGTGTCTGGGGGATGTCTTATTTGGGTTGAGTCGTGCTGGGGTTCTGAACCTGTCTGCTATCTGAATTTCAGGATCTCTTGACATATCTTGAAAGTTCTCTTTCAAAATTTCATAAAGAGCCTCTGTGTTTTGTAAAGCAACTTTGTCGCCTACAAGGATTCCTATAATGTGAATATTAGTTTTCTTCAAATTATTCCAGAGCTCTCTGAGAGAATGATTCCTTTTGCTTTCCATTTCTGTTCCTCTTTGGATGCTTGGGCACGTTCAGAATCTTTGTCTTCTACATTTGAAATCCTTTTTTCTGCCTGCTGCATTCTATTACCAAGGGATTCTGCCATATTTTTCAGGTCTTTGAGGGCTGCAATCTCTTGCTTCAATGTTTAAAAATCTTTGGTGGTTTTGTCTTTGAATTCGTTGAATTCTTGAGTGAACTTTTGGAATGCTCCTTGAATTGCTAGTTCTATCTTTGCCTCTATTCTGTTTATCTTATTTGCAATCCAGATTCTGAATTCAATTTCTGACATCTCAGCCATCTGTTTATAAAAAGGATCTTCAGTTTCATCTGCACATCCTTTCTTTGGGGGCAGGCGTTGACCTACTCTGGTTATTCATCTTACCAGCCACATCCTTTCTTGGGGGGGTTGATCTACTCTGGTTATTCATATTACCAGAGCTTTTCTGCTGACTCCCCTCATGATTATTTTACTCCGTTTGGCTTTTCCCCTTGAGCTTTGTCAAGGACCCATATAGTGTTATAGCCTGAGAGACTGGGGACATGCTTGGTATGATAGGGCTAAGTGCCTCTGTCTTATTTTCAGCTGGTCTCTGTCCTACCCTAGAGAATCAGTTACTCTTGGTTGAAGTCTCAGCTGTGGAGAAATACCAGCAATTAAGTTGCCCCACCCCCCACAAACAACAATTAGGCTAGGAAAATCAAACCTTCCCTCAACCATACACCCTGGGTGCCACTTTGGATAGTCCTTGGGTGATTTGCCTGGTTCAAGGGGTCCAAATCGGTTGTCCCAGTCAGCACCAGTCTCAGGTGGGAAAGTTCAAATGTCTCCAGCAGCTAGATAAGAGGGGTCTGCTGGCAGCTCAGATATAACTTGCTCCAGTGCTCTGTGAGGGCAAAAGGACCCACCCAGCAAATGAATTAGTCTGGGAAGGTTGATACCTCCTTCCCTACCTTGCACCCAGTCACTGGTAATTCCCCAGGACTGTGACCTAGTTCACTCCAGTAAGCAACTGCTCCCAAGTTACTCTGCTTACTCTGGCAATAGATGACTGCCAGAGTCACCAGGAGATCTGAGTCCAACAGGGGGACCTTGGGTGTTTAATTTAGACTGGGAAAGTTCACTCAGTTCCAGCCCCACGCATTCTGTCCCAGCTAAATTCCTCTGTAAGTCAGAGGCTGCTAGAGCTGATAAGAAAACCCTAGCCAGCAAGCAATTAGAGTTTACAGTTAGGTGTCAATTCTAGCCTCTGCCCGCCCACTGCCTTTGTCTCAGCTATATTCCCCAGAGGGCTAGGTGCTAATGGTTTCTTTATTCACAACTTCCCAAGTCTATTCAACCAGTGGCTGCTGTCCAGAACCTCTGGTTGCCCAGAGAGACAGGGGTGCCTATCTGGAATGGCATCAGGCAGCTCCTATATGGCTTCCTCTGAGCTAACATTCTTCTCCTCACTCTCATGCCACAGAGTCAGCACAGACCATCACCAGCCCTTTCCACCTCCAGTCCTCTCAAGGAGATGCCCAAGAATCTGGACTCCATGGGTGACAAACCTCCAGACCTCGGAGTGATGGGGGGGGGGGAAACCTCAGAGTTCAGAGTTGCAGGTTGGGAGTATATACAGTTTTATACAGTTTTACAGTTTTATGCCTGGCAGAAGGGTGCCATGGCTTGCCAGCAGGGGTAGGAGGTCCAGTTTTTAGGGGGTCTCTCCCGGGGGATAGAGTGGGAGGATGTTTGAACTCTGCTCGCTTGTTTGCATGGAGTAAACTGTGAGCCCTTCTTGTGGGGGAGGGAACTCTCGTCCACTTGGTGGTGGATTTTATACCTTTTGATTGTATTTTTGGAGTCACAGCTCACCTCAGCAAGGTTGGAGTGCGTTCTTCAATCTCTCTTGGCTCCACTCCAAACCATCAGCTCCCTTGCTAAATTTCTGTCCTTTAAGTCTTCTTCTGGATGGGAGCCTCTGTAAAAAGCTGGCTGCAGTCTGCCATCTTTCCTCCACCTCTCTAATATTCCTATTCTTTTGCTTGAATATCTTATTTGTATGGAACTGTCATCAAATGAATCAGTGGTGCTATGTAAGCTGTATGAACACCATACCAGAAGATATCCATCCCACACAGAGAAGTGTTTGAACTTTTTAAAGCATGTACAAGAACAAAATATGAAACAAAGTTCTGTTTTTAGATGAGATCAAGAAGACCAAGAAGCTAAGAATGCAAGAACATGTGATATCTAACGTCAGAATGAATCACTATTGCACAATTGCAATTTTGTCAGTTTGTGTGGAAATTTTTCATTCTACATGGAACCAGACAAGCAAACAAAATCAGTAATTCCATTAGTAGATCAATGGATTAGATAAATAGATTATCATAATCCAATACATTAAGTTTTACTGCAAATAAAAAATTTACTGCATATTAATGAAGCTATACACATTTTTAACTGCTAGATAACAACACCATTAAGAATCCTGAAATGAAATGTTGGAACTTTGTTTTGAGGAGGATAAAAATAACAGACAAATCTACTGAAGATGAAATATTTAAGGCCAATGAAATATCATAGAAATACTTTTTAAAAATGTTTATTACATCTAGAGTTTATTCTAATAACCCTGAGGTTCAAATAATACATTATTTTATTCACAGAGGAACTTCTATATGTAAATGTTTCTCTACAGTTATAATTTAAAAATTTAATATTTTTTTAAGTGGTGACTATAATAAAATCCAAACCACCACATCACCATATTTCTACATTTTAGCTCCCTACAAATAAATGAGATCAGATCACCACCTTGCATTGTTTCATACATAAGTGCATTGGCCATCCAAAGGAAGGGTTTGGTCAGGAATTGGAAAATATTTTGCACATGATTCAACTTTGCACACTTAGTGAAGCATAGTTCTTACATATCTGGTTACTTAACTGACATTTAGGCATTTGAATGAGCTTAATAAAAAATTATAAGAACTGCCACAAAATGTATTAATACATACTGACAAAGATTAAAAATACAAAACAAAAATGCAGCTTTAGAAAAGTGATATTTTCAAAATGGTTCTTTAGTTATTTCTATTCATTGTTATGGATTTAAACCCAAAGAAAATTAAGTCAAATAGAGTAACTTCTTTCTATATTTGAGAAAAATCTTACCACTGTTTTTGAAATACTTGCTATGGAAACATTTGATTGGATTTCATATCAATTTCATCATTGCAAGAAATTTCAACATTTTACTGATCAAGGAAAGAAAAGAAACAACTGTTAAAGAATAGCACTACCTTTGGTGTGTAATTTCAACAGAACAAGTTATCCTAATTTTGATTAATGGAAAAAAGAGTTTTCATCCATAGAGACAAAGCAATAAACCATCTTCTGCCACTTGCTGCCTCCCACTTTTTTTTTTTTTTTTGCAGTTTTTGGCCAGGGCTGGGTTTGAACCTGCCACCTCTGGCATATGGGACCAGCCCTCCAACTCCTTTGAGCCATAGGCACTGTCCAATGCTGCCTTCCACTTTTATAAAGTTTCTCAGCAGTGGTGACTACCAAGATTTTAAACAGATCATCATGTCTTGATTGGAAACTCAGCAACTTCAGAAAACTTGTAGTCACAGCTGTGGTTACTTATGAGCTAGACACTAACTGGAAGTTTTATCTCCCTTATATCTTATAGGTTTTTTATTATATAATATAAGGAAATTATAATCAATGTCTTCCCCAAGTTGCCACAGTTTTTATCAGTTTGTCTTATAAACTATTGTCATTATGTGAGTGTTTTATAACATAAAGGTAGGGAGGCACTAGTCTAGGATTGTTGAACAATTTTCTCCTACATAAGAGTCTGACCTTTGGTTAACTCTGCAGTTCTGTGTTGGGAATCTAGTCTAAATGTAGTGTATAAAACTGGAAGCCTGTAAGGGCATACACTGTTTCATGTGCCTGGTGGCAGCATGAGAACAATGCAGCACCTGTCTTATTTCCTGGAATCTTTTTATTGGGTACATAACAGAGTATATGTGCAAGAAATGTAGTCAGTAGTCAAGGTTAAGACTGAGAGAGGGGAGACTACAGACTTCAAGAAGGTTGGGTAAAGGGTAAACAGGGACATAGGGTAATGGAACATCTGAAGAGGCCATATAATGGTACAAGCAGGAAAGAGGGTCAAGGGACAGCAAGTCTTATCTCCTACAGACATCTCAGCTTCTCTAGTCTAAGCTACTAGTTGATGGTCTCAGCTACCTGCACTGCTAATTTCCCCATACTGGGATAGTCACCTGAACATTCCCCTGACTGAGCATCTTCAGACTCCTTTCTTCTCAATTTAGGAGCACAGGGGTGGCCCACCTGTGGGCTTTACTGTGGCTTTTGAAGGGCTCATGGGGTCTCAGCCTATCTATTCCCCCATTCTATGCCCCTGGTAAACTAATAAGAGTTAAAATATGGATTGTTTCTTGGCAGCATGGCTTATGACAAAAATGATCTAAGTTGGTAAATTACATCTGCATTGGGAAGAACTAAAAATGAATTATAAATACTCAATGAGAAGTTATAGCTTTAGACTTTCCACAGTGTGTGGGTTATTTTTCTGAGTACATTTCTTGTAAGAACCTTGAAATCTGTGCTGTGGAATTATTGTGAAAGATGTTGGCTCCTGAAGTAATAAAACTTTTAAGCTAGGGTGGATTGTGTACACATTCAATGTGCATCTCATCTTGCATATGAACTGTCACCTGGGAAGATGATAGCTCCCAGGTGACTGTTATACTTGCTGCAAAGACTCCCACAAAAAAGGAAAGTCTGATGCTGTCCTGATGGCAAGAAGTGGGTCCTGTGCTGTGTCATTCTGAGTGGACAGATGCCAAGTTTAGTCTATGAAAGTCCTATAAGTTTGAACATTTAGTTAGATCTTAGATGCCCCCTGGTGGAGCAATGCTTGTTTCTTTCTTCATGCTGGTATAAAAAGAGCCACTGTTGTGTTGGATAATTCCCTTCCTAGTAGATGATGGATTTTTTTTCCATATCTATGTAACCCCTCACCTCACTATTATTTTAATTATGTAAGTGCACATCTTGTTCTTTTTTTGTTTTAGTCATTGAAATATAAACTTACTCATAATGGTAAGGAACTATGAATGCTTCTATAAGGCCATAGTACTAAGTCTTTACAATGTTGGTGTATGAGTACTGCATCATGACAATATTGATATTAACTTTTAATGTATGCCAAACTTTGTTCTAAATGTTTTATATGTGTTAGCTGATTTAGTCTTCCTAACACCTTTATAAGGCAGGTAGGATTGATAAATCGAGTTCACAAATGATGAAACTAAGGCACAGAGTTGAGTAACTCAACCAAGTTCACAGAGCTAGCTGAGTCATGAGGCTGAGACTCAGAGCCAAGCAAGTGGACTTCAAAACTCAAGTTGTGATGCACTATACCTAATATACTCATCCTCATAATTGCAACTACTCCTGCATTTCTGTCACACACTGTGCCAGGTCTTTCTCTGGGCACTTTCTGTACATTAGTCTATTTTATCCTCATAAGAGTCTTATTAGAACAGCATCATCTATAATGGAAAGATGAGAAAACTGGGGTACAGACATATTAGACTTTGCTTTTCAATATTGTTTTGTGATTTACAGATAGGAATTTCAGAATAGTGACTGATACATCCATCTTTCTTTCAATTATGTGATTTAATCCTCTGGGCAATGCAATTTTAAAGTAATGCTTTAAAAGGTAGAAGGTAATGGATAAATCAGACAATTTAGTAGGTCCCTCCTCAAATCCTGAACATCTTTAGGGTCCATAGAAAGTCATGAAAGAGGAGACAATGTCTCCTATACCTCAGTGTCTCCTGATGTGTATTTCCAGGAACATTAGCTCCAAATATTTAAAAATGATTAAAAAATAAATGTTCTGGTATAATGTAAATTTGAAACATATTTAGTTAAAGTGTGTCCCAATAAGTGGTTGGGATTAAGGTTCTGATTCAGATTCTTTGAAACATGTATAAATGACTTGAGCTGCCAGAACCATGTTACTTTCTAAATGATTAAGTTCATTCTCAGTTTGTTTCAAGCCTATTATGTTAAAAGTATTTTTTAGCCAGCTTTTAAAATTTTAAACTAAAGCTATTTTTTCCTTTAAACTAGATTATATGTTTTGTGGCCTAGAATGGAAAACACAAATAGATGCCAGCTTGGAACTTTTTCAAATGGCAGCATTCTAGTTTCCATGTGAAGTTATAACCAATAAAATCAACCTTTGTAATTAGTTACACATATTATATAATAAATAACAGGTCATTTTGAAATCATATTCTCAGAAATCTCACCAGTTTATCTAACATAATGACAATTTTTCATAGGCTAGTCCATGAAGAAATTTAATAAGCCAAATTTGAGTCAGCTTGGAATCATCAAAAATCCTCCTTCTGGTTAATGAAACCAAAAGTAAAGGAAGCATTTCTCTTCTCCAGTTTAGGTGAGATCTAGAGTCCAGATTGTCTCCCTAACCTTCCTTTAAATTCACGTGCACAGGAATTGTGCACACATTTGCACACACAGACACATTCACACTCAAACCCCTTGTTTCTGGTCTGGACTGATGACAATCTATTGGATGATAGTTTAATTGCATGCAAAAATCTGTATAACCTAGAGTATTAAGAACCTAATTCTTAACCATGGCTACTAATTAGAATCTGTCCGGCTTCACTCCCATAAATTATTTCATTGGTCTGTGGTGGTGCCTGAGCAGCAGGATTTCTTTAAAACTCACCAGATGATTCTAAGAATCAACCAGAGTTGCACACCAATGACCTAGAGCAGAAGTTCTCAAGTAAGCCCTAAAGGACTTGTTAAAACACAGGTTGTCAAGTCCCAGAGTTTCTGATTTAATAGATCTGGGGTGAAGCCTAAGAATTTGCAATTCCATGTAATGCTGATGCTACCGTTCCAAGAACCATATAGTGGGAACTACTGACCCTAGATCACTCTCTTACTGATGAAACTTGGAAGTTTCCTCTTAATTATACTTTTGTTTAATATTCTAGGTAAGGGAGAATTCCTTATCAGATGTCATAACATTGTCAGTTAATCAAACAAGACGTAAAGCAAGACTTTTCTCCTCCCCAGTTTAGGTTAACTCTAGAGTCATTGCATCATGTTACTGACCTTCATCAAACAGTTGGAGGTTTATAAATGCAGAACTCAAGAAATGGCCCATTTCTTCTAAGACATTTGCTTGCTTACCTTCATTTAATAAATACATTCAGATCATGACAATAAAATCTATATAATAATGAAAATACTTATGGCTTAGAGTTGCATAGGGCCACAAAAGCTTCTCTATCACAGCCTACTATTTTAAAGCAAGTAAGAGATAATTCTCTTTCTTATTAAAATAGGAAACTTCACCAATGGAGTGAACAAAGACATAGGCATGCATTCAAGCATGGCCTAAGATGGACATGATGAAGAAACTAGTCTAACAAATAAGAGCGATTTGTGTGGACACAGAAGGAATTAATGTGAAACAGGAGGAGAGTACCACAAACACCTGGCAGAATAATTAGAGTTTAATGACATGAGCAGTAGGAAGGTATTCAAACTCTTGGGAAGAAGGTTGACATGAGGCAAACTATGTTTCTGCAATATTTGTCTTGCGGACTGGTTTAAGGATGAATAGAAGCACTCTCAGTCTGAAATAACAGATCATATTGAGTCTACTGTTTTGGAAAATCAAAGAAGTAATTTCAGGGGAAGAAATCTACTTTTTAGAACCTCTGTAGGGTATCTAAACCCCAAAATATGCTCACTTTGAGTTATATCTGAAATGAATAATACTAGGACAATTTATGACTTGCCTTAAGGGCCTTACAGTTCTCTTATTCCATATAATTCTATCAAATAAGGCATACATACCTTTAGACATTAATGGAAGCTTTGGAGTCTACATTTCATTTCAGATGGAGACAGATTCTATAGTGAAATAATTTGACAAGGAACCCCTTGCTGCTACACTGAACAGCAAGAAAGCACTATAATTTTTTTTTTTCAATTATGAGACAGTAGAAAGCACAGTGGAATGTAGTTTTTTTCAAAACTTTCTTCTCCCTGTGAGTAATTAACTACTCAAGAATCTCTGTTAACTGGATTATAAAGTCATCTTTAGTAGGAATTTCATAGCACAGAACTTGAATTTTTAAAAAAAGTTTTATCTTAGTTCTTAAATGAAGCTTATTCTTCTGAGTATCCACTAAGAAAGGACTTAGTGGAACAAATGATCAAAAGAATTATCCAGAAGACAGCTAATTTGAATCCTGAATGCCAAGAAATGTTGAATGGTCAGTTATTATCATAGGAGTGATGGTTCAACACACCCAGTGTAGCCCAGGTGTCCAAGGGGTAAATTTGGGGAGTGATCTATCAGCAACAAACTGGAAGGTCTAAGGAAAATAGATACGATTATAGAGAACTATCTGTGCATATACCTTTTTAATTTTTGCAAAGTTTTTCTTGACCCTACTGCTCCCTCTACTACCAACTGGATTGGGCTAGAAGGAAGTCCCTATTGATCTTTGAGAGAATAATTTCATTAGTGAGAAACAAAACCAGTTTTCAAGAACTCTAAGAAAGAATGGATGGAACAGATATGCCTATTGATACACATATTATAAAGGACGTTTAGAAGAAGGCAGAAGACAGGGGATTTTAAGTTAAATGGACAGTGAGATTAAGAAAAAGCCTTCAATTTTGTATTGAATACTTAATTCACAATAAGCAAAAGGGAAGTTCCATATGTTTGTAGTTCAAAGGAAAAGTAACCAAAAAGAGAATTTTAGAAAAGTGAGGTGAAACTTCTCCATCTCCACATGGAAGAAAGTAGGAGAGAGAAATGCAGAGGAAAAAACATGGTGTGTTGATTTTCCAGTGAAGGTATGAGTGAGAACTCACTTTCTCTCAGCCTTATTTAGTTTTGTCTTCAAATAAAATTCAGTGGTTCACAAACATGATTGTGTATCAGAATCGGCCAGGTATCACATTGAGTCTTAGAATGCAAAAGAATTCTAATTCTTTGTTGGAGACAGAAATCTGAGTTTTTAAATAAGCATCTCAAAGGATTTCCATGCTTGTATCCAATCTTTAAAAAAAGACTCTTGTGTGTTCATTTGCTCTATGAAGAGTAGAGATGTGTAAGGAAAAGGCTATGGGCTTGAGAATGAAGAAAATATAAATAAAAAGAATTTCTAATTGGCACTGAGCACCAACCAGTTAAAATTCAACATCATGGATCACACCTGCCACCTTCTAGAAGGGCCACTGGTAGCAGATCACACAGAGCAAGTTTTCCAGATATGCACCAAGGCTCCAGATGGCTATTTGTTCTTGTTGTTGGGGTAGTTTGATGTCTGATGTAAATGAAACATCTGAAGTTGATTATAATTTTAGTGGCAAGTGAAGTTTCAGATTTTAGAGAGAATCACTCCCAAAATACCATAATTATATCTTCAGATGTTGACAGTGGAAGAAGGAAAATTATTTCAAATGTTTTCCATATAATCTGCAAGCACAATGCAATACTTGGCATTTTTCCAAATATTTCAGGTATAAGTTAATTAGAAAACAGACAAAATGTTAGATAGCGGGACCAGGTAAAATCTAAGGGGGGGGGTGAAAATTTCCAAATTTCCTCTTGCAGCACTAAAGTAGGAGAATGTCCTTAGAGTTGATTATCAGCCCCTCTTCTTCTTTCCATACCACCACCAGCCCCCAGCTTTCTCTGTGGTCTCACATGAACCACTCTTGGTATGGGTTTGTTTTCATTCTGGTCCTGTATGCCATAATTTTAAAAATATTTGTGACTCAGTTTTATTAAAACAAAAATACATATTCAAAAACTAAAAATCATTTATGCCAGTGGTTCTTAGTTTTTTGATTAAGAGACCCAAAGTATATGAGACTTTTGTTCTAATGCCTTAAAAACTGATCTTACGTATGTACCTAAATTTGCTTACATAAAACAATTTCAGGGATTTCACAGCTAGTTTTAGGGTATTTTAAAGGGCTATAGACTGCAAGTTCAGAGTACAGAGCCAAGGACAGCTCTTTTTTATTGGAGAGTTCTTGTCTAATCTTTGTCTAACACACATCATTTTTTGCATAGGTGTAACACAGAAACAGTTTTGGGCTTTCTTTTTGCACTTCATCTTTATCTTTATTCTAAGCTCTCATAGAATCTGCATACATGTTATTTTCCTGAATTCCTAAATATATTTTAATAAGGTGCTATGTCATATTTCATGTTTGTTTGGTTATTGAATATTTAAGTTGCATCAATATTTCCTTGTTATATTAATAGTTAAGATTACAGAAAATATATTTGTGCTGTAGGCAAATTCTTATTTTAAGTTTTAGAGGAGCAGCCCTTTCTGTTCTCACTAATTGTTTCTTTCTCCTACTAATCCTCCTTTTATCCCCTTCATGCTTTTCATCTGTACTTTCCTGTTACTCATACAGTTGAAGAACACCTTTGATGACAACCGAAAGAAAGATATCATGAACCAATTAATTTTCTCAACAATAAATTATTTTGTATATGATACATTGAACATAAATTTTACCTTAATTTCAGTCTTGATTCTAATCTCATGTTTTTCCCTCTTCATTTAGCTCTTTTTCATAATTCTTTCAATACTGAGTAGTGTAAAATTCTTTTACAATATTAATACTGAATAGTTTCTAAAGAGCTAATAATAAAGAAAAACTTAGTTCTAGCCTTCATGTAAGACTATTAAATCTTTAAAATCCGTAATTTGTTTTATTGTAAAAATAGTGTAACTGAAATTATCAGCGTATTGTGATGGTTGTGAAATCTGTATAATAAGGCAATAGGTATTTAACTCTTATTTTCTAGACAAATTTATTTAATCTGAATACTTTAAATTTTAAATATTTGTCTTCCAAAATATGTGTTATTTCTTTAAAACAAAAAGTAATGCAATTGCAAATTTTGTATTGAATACTTAATTCATTTGTCCCAATTTTTATTTAATTCATAGAGTTGTAACTTATGAGAAGATCAATAAAAATGACTACTATACTATTAGCAAAAGGGCAGTGACGCACATTTGTAATGGTGACATTGAATTTATTGAAATTGATCGATGGGAACAGGAATATCTATATCACAAAGAACTCACTAAGATTCCCATATTTTCACTTTTCCGGAAATGGAAGGCTTTTACCGTATGGAGGAAGAATGTTCGCTCCAAGAAAATCACTGGATGTCGAAATTCTCTACAAAAAAATTTGTTCATTGTTGATTCTGTATGTATTTATTAATCATATTTTTAAAATAACTACTTATAGAAAGAGAAAGTGTGAATGTATTATAGGTGAATAGACTGTCTCCAGAAAATATTTCTTTTTTTTTTAAGAAAGTTCACAATTCCCATCTTTTTTGTCATTTAGGAGTTTAGGGGCATTTCTACATTTTGTCTAGGGTTGCAAAATGCAGGAGTGTAAGAAGAAAGTTGCATAGGTCCCCTTTGTTCAAAATAGCCTCAGAGTTTTGGATTTATGATCCTTTTGTTGCTGATTGGGAAAATTGTATGTCCTTTTGAGCAAAAGAGGATAGTATCCCCTATTAACTCCTCTCATCTTTGAGACACTCTGAACTCTATGGTCCAGAAGAATTTGGGGCTTGTATTCAGTGCCTCCCAGTATATGTGTTCTCCTACAATGGATTCAGGTAGTAGGGAAATTTTTAATATATACTTTGGACAATGAGGGGGTGATCATGAAAAAAGAACTGTTAAAGAACTATTTAAAACCTCTGCCCACTGAATTTCAACTTGCATTAGAAGTTGTCTACTTGGCCCCTCAGAATGAACTGGAATCATTACTATTATGCTCAGAGTACTGGCTCCTGACCTGTCTATTTCTATGATAGTGAGTTACCACCATCTCAGGTCAGAGGCCTCAAGTTTGTTTTTGACTAGTCATTTCCTTTACTTTACATATGGTAATCTGAAAGACTGTTACCAACATGTCTGTCACACAAAATGGGATGTTCAAGGAGTCTGGCTAACATAAATATTAGTGCAAAACAAATATTTAAGATGTACCATCTCAAGTTATCCATTTCATTGAGCATTATGAGCTGTGAAAAAAATTCCACTCTTCTTGATTCAAATTTCATTAAAGATGCATCAATCAGCCACCTTTCATCTTTTACCATGTCTTAAATGCTTATCATAAGGTATATCATAAATTTATTACTAAGTATTTAAAATAGTTATTCCTGGATTAAAAAATTATCTCTATCCATCCTCATAGCATGTTCTGTTATATTACATGCTGACAGTTACCATTCTTGTTCTCCTCCATTTTTCTTCTTCTTCCTATTATTATTATTATTTGGGATACCTTGAGGGTACAAAGAATTGGGTTCCATGATTGCATTTGTTAGACAAAGTCCCTCTTATAATTGTGTCCCACCCCCAAGAAGTCTGTCATACACCATGACCCCTCACCTCCTCCTACCTCCCCTCTCCCTACTCCCTCATTCTCCTACCCCACTCCTTGTATTACCAATACGTTTTTGGGTTTTGTAACATCTTCTCTTGAAGTTAGTCCTAAACAGACTAGAGAGTTCTCATTCTTTTAAGCTAGTATTGACCTAACCAGCCGACCCATGGCAGTGGCGTGAATAACTATTAGGTGCTGTAATTACCCACACACATACCACTAGTATTGTATTTACAATTAGTTGACTAGGGTGGTTGATTACCCTACACTAAGTTAAAGGAAGAAATATGAATTTGTCCTTGAAAAGCTTCTTTTTGTGATTTTTTAAAAATCACGTTAGCATCTGGGCCTCCATTTTCTTATAACAATTTTGATATATATTCTACATACCACATAATTCACCTATTTAAAGTATACCATTCAATTATTTTTAGTTTATTCATAGAATTGAATCAATTTTAGAACATACCTATCGCTCCAATAAGAAACTCTATCACCATTAGTGATCACTTTCCCCAACTACCCTGTCCTCCCCCCTCAACTATTGGCAACCGCTAATCTACTTTCTATCTCCATAAATTTTTCCATTCTGTACATTTTATGTAAATGAAGTCATATACTATAGTCATCCTTCAGCATCATAGGGTAATGGTTCCAGGAACTCCCAATGGATACCAAAATTAACAGATGGCTCAAGTCCCTTATGTAAAATGATGTAGTTTTTTTATATAACCTATGCACACCCTCCCATATACTTTAAATCATCTCCAAATTATTTATAATACCTAGCACAATGTAAATACTATGTAAATAGTTGTTATACTATACTGCCTGGGAAATAATGATAAGAAGAAAGTCTATACATGTTCAATACTGGCGCAACCATTTGCTCTTGCTGAATTCACAAATGTGGAACTCACAGATGCAGAGGGCCAACTATATGTGGTCCTTTATGACTGGCTCTGTCACTTCACACAATATTTTTAAGATTGTAGCATAGCATTCTTTAATTGTCAAATTACATTCTGTTGTATGGACATACCTATTTTATTGTGGATCCATCTGTTGATGGATATTCAGATTGTTTTCACTATGAGCTATTATAAATAATGCTTTGAACAATCATGTGCAAGCTTTTTCTGGACATATATTTTCATTTCTCTTGGGCAGATATACCTAGGAGTAGAATCGCTGAGTACATTAATAATTCTACATTTAACCTTTTGAGCAAATGACACTGTTCCCAAAGCAACTTGTTACCCACTAAAATTTTAAAGTAAAATTTTTGTTTGCTCTCTGTCATAGCCTGTTAGATTACTAGATAGACCCTTCTATTATCATAATGACTGGTGTCTTAAAGTCCTTAAGGTCACACGTCACACAAATATTTCAGTATCCATTAGGCAAACTTAATGAAATTTAAGATATTGCCCAGTTTTCTGTTACTTGCATTCCTTAAATAGACATGCATGTGTTTTCAAAATGAAAAGAGATTTCAGCAAACTAAATCTGATAATGATAATTCAAGAATCCTTTTAGAAAAAGGTTTCAAAAGTGCTTCTGTTTTGTAATTGTGGCTAAAGTTAACATATAGAACCATTATTACCTTTAATGACCATTCTTGTTCTTTAAATATTTTTATACATTTAAAATGCAGAATTTTTTTTCCACTAAGTAATGATAAATTCTTATTTTCATTCAGTATTTGCGGCCAGCTCTTCTTAAAATAAGTGAATTGTGTTATCAATTGAGTTTCATGGGACTGTGTTATATTGAAAAATGTCACACCTACACCCTGCAGGAATTTAAGGCTGTTCAAGTCATACGGCTAGCAGAGGTAAAAAAAAAAAAAAAGCCTTTATCTATAACAATCACTATTTTTGCTTATCACTGCTATTTTAGTACCACTGATCATACATATTCATCAATATCTAGGTGATAGAGCGCCTAGAAGAATTTCGAAATGAGGCCAAAGAGGTGGTCAGGAAGGCTTGTCGAGCTGCTTTGCATGCTGCAGGATTTGTTCCTGACGATGTGGCATATGGATATTTTGAGGGTATGCAGAAGAAAGAAACTTGATATATCAGAGTAGTGGCTTTCTAATGTATCAGGTCTTTTTTATTTTAATGTTCTCAAGTTTAAATAATGATCATTTTTTAAATTATTCCAAACTTTCGCTTAGTATGTTATAAATTCAATGTGTTTTGTAGAAGGGGAGAAGGGAATGTAAATAATTGCATTTTTCACACGTTACTCCCACTTGTGTATAGTATTTCTAAACTGGATACAGAATCTTAATTCCAAAACCTTTTATAGTGTACTCAGCACCTCTGTGCTTAAAGGAAAACCCAACCTGCTAAGACAGACAATAGGTTTTTTAAGTTAAGGGTCTCGATGGATCACAAGATTGGTGCCAGCTGGCATGTCCTAGAAAGAATGACTAAAATGCAGGTAGAAAAAGAGGGTAAAGGTGTCCACAGGAAAGAGGTAGCATATTATACAGATCAAATACTGTTAATGATAATATTACTACACTGTCTACACTCTTGTTGAGCTGAAATCCTTTGATGTGAATTTTTTTTTTTATAACTGTGATGTTTTCTAGGGTCTGAAATGCTTCATGATTTAAAAGATTGTTATTGTTGAATTGTATCTGTCTTTTCTTTTAATCACATTGAACAAAATAGAATTTTTATACAACAATGCTTGTTGTGCCTTCTGTTACTCTTAGATGATGTCAAAACACGGACTGGCCCAGTTCCCACTGCAGTATCATTTGAGTTGCCCACTTATGGAGACTCCGAGAAAATGACATACACAGAACAGGCCAGCAAAAGGCATCACTGCATGAGGCTGACGTGGTAATTAATTATTCTTTCTTTCAAGAAAAATTAGAGCATTCATCCTTCTCAAGTTTCATTAAAAATTAAACCCTGGAAGGTGATGGACATGTTAATTTGCATAATTTCGATATGTATATCAAAACATCATGTTGCATGCCTTAAATATATACTATATAAAATTAAGATAAAAAACTAGAATCTTTTCTAGGAAATAATGTTTCATTTCATAAAAGAAAACCATTAAGCTCTTTTTTGAGGGTCATGAATAGTGGTGAGGAATTTGAGGGATATGTGACCTAAATGAATGCTCCAAAGGTGCCCACCCTACCCAACCACCACCTAACAAACCAGCTGCTGGGACAAGCAAGCTAACAGAGGCTGTGGTATGAGGCCAAGGCCAAGATCCTCCTTCATCTCTCCAGCTTTGTTTCCCTCTTGCTTAGCCTGGAGTAAAGAGGCTGTAGCAGAGCAGGCTAAGGCGTAAGGAGGAGTCAAGCACCCAGATATTTATATACCAGCTCATGTAATCCTGGAGGGTCCCATTTTCTTTTTTTTTTTTTAGTCACTAAAGAACTATATTCAGTTTCATAACCACACAAAGTTCTACCCTATCCCTGATGCAGGTCTTGCAACTGGGAGCTAGACAGGAAAGTCTTCTTTCTAGAAGTGTGCCAGAGGACTGAACCTCATTAGCATTAGTTCTGCCACCTGCTTACCCAACTGGATCCTGACCTTGATTGTTCTGGTGTTTAGATTTCCCATCATTCTAAAACCTCATGATTACTACAAACAGCTCTTGCAAACAAATTATCAACTCTTATCTCAAAGTTGTTTGTGGAACTATGAAGTTCTAATGATTGCTGTTTATGCTCACTAACTTAATCCAACTTTGATAACTGTCTATTTCAGTGGTTCTCAACCTTCCTAATACAGTTCCTGTGGGTCACACCCCACAGGTTGAGAGCCGCTAATAATATCTCTTGACTGTGTACTAGTTTATATACCCCTATGAAAATGTCCACGGAGTAACAGAAGTCTGTGAAGAAGTTTCTAAGGCTACCACCATCATGGGACTAAAGTACTAGAAGCCCTGGAGCTCCTCTTAAGCAGAATGAAAATATCAAAACATCCATTGTATACCTTAAATGTACAAAATAAAAAATAAATTACTGACTCAATCCACATTCTAAGCACTAAAGTAAGGAAACATAAAATTTGCACTTTTGGGTTAGCAACAGTTGTCAAACAACATTTAGTCAACAGCAAAGATTTCACATTTTACCATTAGAATGCAAGTTACAGATGTTTTAAGCATTGATTTCTTCTTTAAAGCATCTTTTTGAAAAATCTGTTGCCTCTTTATTAGCTAGGTACATTTTCCTTAACTATGTCACTTATTAAATATCCTATTGAAGAACTAGAACACCTAGCTAAACTGATGAAATTTGAAATTTCTTTGCTTTAAAAGGACAGCTCTGGCTCAGCACCCGTAGTTCAGTTGTTAGGGCACCAGCCACATGCAGCAGGGCCAGAGGGTTCAAACCTGGCCAGGGCCTGATAAACAACAATGACAACAATAACAACAAAACAACAACAACAACAAAAATAGCTGGATATTGCGGTGGATGCCTGTAGTCCCAGCTACTGGGAGGCTGAGGCAAGAAAATCGCTTAAGCCCAAGAGATTAGGGATGCTGTGAGCTGTCATGCCATGGCACTCTGTAAATAAATAAAATAAAAAATAAATAAAAGGACAGCTCTTCTGGACAATAAATCTCTGTTATTTAATATAATTAAATGGTAAAATTGTAATATTTTAAAATTTAAACACTTGCTTTAGAGGTACTATCAAAAATATGTAGTGAGTATGGAAAACTGAAGCTGCATTTGTTTTTTTCTTTTCAAGCTTTATTCGTCTAAATGACTACCTAATTGAGAACACCATGCACGTCTTAACAGTAAATTCTATTAACTCTCTTTTGAGTTTTCTCACTGAGAAGCTAAAACGAACACCTTCAGCAGATGTCATTCAGAAGTGGATTACTGAAGAGAAACCTGAAGTCACTGATAAGAAGGTATATCCAGACAAACTTCAGAGTATTCATTGGTCAGCATTGATTAAGGAGTAAATACCATGTTCTATGAATTATGCTATTTTCTGTGCACTGAAAAAATAGAGAAATGCTAGAGGATTTCATAATATTATCAGAGCCTACCATAATGCATATGAAATGGCAAAAATCAGCATATCATGAGTATCTAATAAGAGAGTAAGAATCCACTGTACTGAGAAAATACTGCTGTCTCTCTCATAGCAATTCACTAAAGGCTATTCATGTGTTCACTGAACAGCTAAGTGCCAATCCCCATACTCGGTGTGGGGTATTTAGTGATGAAAAGCATACACAGGATCCTTGCCCCCAAAGCAGAGGGGGGTCACTGTGGGCATGAACTGGCAAAGACAAGCAGGAAAAGTGGCATAAATGTAAGAGATAAGCAATAGTTAGAGGTAAAGAAGTAAATCACACTAGCAAATCTTGGTGACCTGAGTGGATGACCTCTCAGGATGACATCTTAAGACACATAGTAATTTAGGAAGTTTGAGATGAAGTAGTACAAATTTGCACATTCTGGCATGGTTAAGAGGGAATTCATGTTATCTCGTATCCAAGTTTTTCAGTAAACTTTGCCCTAGCTCTATCTTTGATATTAACGTCTTCTTGCCAGAATATCTGAAAACATAGCAAAACATGCTCACTGGTTTCACATCTCAGCTCCCTCCCACCCTGGAAACCTAACTGTGCATGTAAGGCCTGATGCCTTAGTTTCTTTTCTCCAAAAGTTAGAACACAGTCACATACTCCTTTTCATTGCTTTCTCTCCTTCTCTCTTCTCAACTCCTTTTTATAAACACATGCACACTGCAAATTTTAAAAACATATTTTTCTAATTATAGAAATAAATGTATGTTAATTGCAGAAAATTCTAAAAACACAGAAATGTATAAAGAAAGGCATCATTTGCTGCACAAATATCTATTTCCAAGGAGAAAAAAGATATCATACTTTACTTACTACTTTGTCTTGCTTTTTCCACTTAGCAAAATGGCATTGTGAAAAATTTCCCAAGTCAACACGTACTTTTCCATGTAATATTCTCAAATATAAATGTATTCTAATTCCCATAAAAAATTATTTTATCAATCACATATTCACTATTCCAAGTAATGCCACAATGTTCTTATCTATACATTTTCACACATTACTGATTGTTCCTCTTAGAAGAAATTCCTAGGTGTGGAATTGTTAGGTCAAAATAACGCATGCTTTTTAAGGTTTTTGATACTTACTGATGCATAACTTTCCAGAAAGTTTTGCCAATTTTCTACTTCCCTAGCAATGTTTGAGAATGAGCATTTACCCATATGCATGCCAGATATCATCACTTATTTAATCTTTGTCAATCTGTTGGATGCAAAGTAGTATATCACTGCTTTTAAACGTTATACTTCTTTAATTGCTACTCCAGTACACAGATAAGAACATAGGTTCAGGAATCAGAAATTCTGGTCTGCCACTCACTAGCCACTATGTTGTGAGTGAAATGTTTTACCTTCTCCAGGTCCCATTTACTCATGGGAGTAATAATGGCATCTGCTTCACATGGTTGGTGTGGGAATTACATGAATAGTACTGTGCCTGGATCACAGTAAACAATCAATTGAATAAACTATTTTAAGAATGAGAAGAGATTGAATGGTCATTTCTATTTTCCTTTTAAAAATTATCATATTATGCCCTTTACCCATTTTTCTATTTCAGTACATGTCTATTTGAATATTTCTATTTAAATATTGCAGTAGTTAATAAGGTATTTCTATAAGTATGTCAATCATATTTTCATTCAAATATCATCAACTTTTTATCTTCTAAATACATTATTAGTTTGTTTTCCCAATTTATTATTTGCTTTTCCATTTTGTCAATGGTTTTTACAAAAAGAGAAGTTTTATATGGCTGGGTAGTCTTTCAATATTTACCATTTTTTCTTTCTATAGTATTACTATTTTTAAAGACTTTGTACACAGCAAAATTATAAATTTAGCTAATAATATAAACTTAAGTTCACATGTCTCTTGCTATTTTTTCTTAATTTCACACCTTGGAACTTATATCTTTATAACATGGCAAATGTGCTTATTTCAGGGGGCGGCTGTGGTAGAAAAGCAAGAAGAAGATGAGTCCCTGATCCCCATGTTCCTCACAGAACTGATCTTGACTGTCCAGTCGCTACTCTTTGAGCCTTCTTTGGAAGACTTCCTGGTGTGTGTTTTTCCTATAAAATCCACATACAGGCACCTTTTGGAAAAATGAAGCAGGTGTTTTATTGTCAATTGGATGACAGGATTGCAATTGTCACTTCTCCAAACTAATTATAAGAGAGAAATTGCTTTGTTCTCTCATAGCATTACATCTATAAAAAACTATCTGACAGGCTAGCACACGTCTTTAACTTGAGGCTAGTAAGGTACACTAGCAAGAGAATGAGGACTTGACTATTGGTATGCTCTAAGAAGAGTCCAAGAAATCAGTCTTTTGTAAATGCCAATTTTGAAATATTTTTGAAACTATGCTGTATTTGAGAGAAATTTCATTGTTTTAGTTATCTATTCCTGTGTAGCAAATGAACATAAGTTTAGCAGTTTAAAACAAAAATTAACCATTTCTTACCTCACAGTTACTGTAAGTCAGGAGCCTGGGCACTCACTGCTCAGCTCATCCTTTGTTTCTAGATCTCTCCAGGCTGCCATTCAGGTGTCTGTGGGGCCTGTGATCCTATCAGTAGCTTGAGTAAAGAAGAATCCACTTCTGTTCTCTCAGGATATTGGAAAAATTCAGCTCTATAGGACTGAGGTTCCCATTTACTTGAGGGATATCAGTCAAGGACCACCCTTAGGTCCTAGAAACCATGTGGTCCCCTTTATAGACACTTTACAATTTGACCATTTACTTCTTCAAAGCCAGATAGAGCTGTCAGAAAGGACCCAAGTACTCTTTTAAGGGCTTTCAGTCATGTCTATCCAGGATAATCACCTTTTTGACCAACTCAAAACCAATTGATTTGTGAGCTTAATTATGTCTGTAAAGTCACTCTACTTTTGCTATATAATGTAACCTACTCATGGAAATGATATCATCATATTCACGGGTCTCATTTCTACTCAAGAGGAGAAGATTGTATAGGGTATGTACATAGGAGTCAGGAATCTGGGGATTATCTTAGAACTTTGCCTATCACATTTGCACAGTAAGCCAACTGGAGTCTATATTTTCTGTTGTTGGCTGGTATAGTATGGTGTAAAAGTGCTAGTAATGAGGATCTTTAGATTTAGTCTTGGCTTTGCAATCAGTAAACCATTTGACCTCAGGAAAATGGCTACCTCCCTGGGTTTCAGTTTCTGCATTTGTGAAATGAGTTCCAGTGGTTCCAGTATTGCTTCCTATTCCAGCAGGCTATGATTTTATGATATATGAGATAGGCTCTTTTAAGGTATTTATAGCATCAGGCAGACTGCTAAGGCCCCTGTGGTTGAAAGCCCCCTCAGAAGTTCCCACACAGAGAGATACTGGACACTTATGTCCCAGCCTGACCACAAGACATATGTCTTTCATGTGAGACACAAGTGCCCCTATGCTATAGATGACACATGCATCTTCTATGCACAAGGAGGTGCTCTCCCACAGTAGCTAGGTGTTCTTTACCCTTTAGTGCTAGGCCTCAAAAAACTTTACACCCTCCTCATTTCCTATTGTTGGGCCCTGCTCCCCACATAGGTATTTTTAATTCCTATATGCCAAAAATACATGACCAACCTCTGGGCATAATCGACATGTTTGTGTGTGCATACCAATATAATATTCTACTTTATATAATCCAAAATTAACCAGTAGCAGTTAAATAGGACTATCATTCATAAATTTTCTATTTTTCCCCTATTATTTTGGTCATTACCCTTAATCATTACCACCCAGTTGTTTCAAACACACATAAAGCTTAGAGTGTGTGTGTGTGTATATATATGTATATATATACATATATATATATACACAGACATATACATATACATACGTGACTGTAGATCTAAGTCATGACATTTTGCATCATTATTGCTTAATTTACCTATGGATCCCTAGTACTTGATTCAATATATATACTTTTCAATTTCTATCTGTTCTGTGGCATTTGATTCTGTTTACTGCTTTCACCTCTTGAAGTAGACTCTTCCCTCCATTGATTTCTCCTGGTTCTACTCCTGAGTCAACATTTTTCCTTCTCAGTCCTCTTTCCAAGAACCTCTTCCTTATCTGACTCTTCACTGTTGCTATCCTAAAGGGCTCTCTCCTTCTGCTCAACCTCTGTGCTCTTCCTGGATCCTCTTTTTTGTGCTCCTTGTTCTGACTACCACTTCTAGAATGCCAACATAGATATACAATAGAGCCTCTGTAAGCTGACTACCCAAGACACTGTAGCAAACTAGTC
>CAUYQV010080580.1:0-10976 GCA_963574575.1 Galagoides demidoff
TCACAGCTCATAGCAACCTCCAACTCCTGGGCTCAAGCGAGTCTCCTGCCTCCGCCTCCCAAGTAGCTGGGACCACAGGCGCCCGCCACAACGCCCGGCCATTTTTTTTTTGGTTGCAGCCATCATTGTTGTTTGGCAGGCCCAGGCTGGGGATTCGAACCCGCCACCTTAGGTGTACGTGGCTGGCGCCTTAGCCAATTGAGCCACAGGCGCCGAGCTGGGGATTCAGACTTAACGCTAAAGCCCTGTACCACTATCCTATAGTCCCCATGCCAAGGTACCCTCCTGTCTATGTCACAGCCCACGTTTTATCAGAGATGCGTTGAGAGGTTCCCGTATGTCTCAGGATGCTACACTGAAGCTCTTCTCTTCCCTTTTCAATGACCGACTCATATATTATTGCCATCTCCCAGATGAGAAGACTGAGGAGCACAGAAGCAAAGTGGTTTTTTTGGCCAAGGCTGGGTTTGAACCCACCACCTCTGCTATATGGGGCCAGCTCTACTCCTTTGAGCCACAAGTGCCAGCTGGTTTTCTTTTTTTTTTTATTTTTAAAATTGTATTTGTTTTTTGACAGTTTTACTTTGTTACCTTCTGTAGAGTACTCTCGTGTCATGGCTCACAGCAACCTCAAACTCTTGGGCTCAAGCAATACTCTTGCATCAGCCTCCCTCCCGAGTAGCTGGGACTACAGGCACCTGCTATAACGCCAGGTATTTTTTTAGAGATGGGTTCTTGCTCTTGCTCGGGCTGGTCTTGAACTTGTGAGCTCAAGCAATCCACCTGCCTCAGCCTCCCAGAGTGCTAGGATTATAGGCGTGAGTCACCATGCCTGGCAAACTCAAAGTGTTGAGCTCATTGAGATCATTTAGCAAGTCAGAGGCAGGGTTAAATGAGAATCCAAGCTGTTTGACTCCCCATCCTGCCACACGTTAGCTTGGTGACCTTGGGCAGGTTAGTGAGTCTCTTTGAGTATAGGTAGCTCTGGGTGCGATAGGAATATTATTCTTCATCTTGGAGGGTTTTTATGAGCTAATATATAAACAGAAAATAGCACAATGCCTATATGACCTATAGCTGGCATTCAATAAGCAGATATCCTATCCTTTATCATTGGGAAAAGAAATCAGAATATTTTGGTTTGTCTTAAGAAAATCCAGTCTGTAAAATTCACAACTTTGGATCAGGGCAGAGATTATTTTAATTCATTCAAGGAGCCATGATTTTCACGAAGGGTTTATCTAGGCTCCTTTAAATGGCAGCTACATACGCACGCTGCCATGCCTGTTTACGAGTCATTAGTTACTCGACAGTGATGTTAGTGGGAAGAGAGAAAGAGCAAAGCCTGCATTATCGAAAGCCAGGGCTAGGACTGCTAGAAATCAAATGGCATTGCAGGAAAAAAGGAGGTCTGAAAGAGTTCCCGAGGAAAAGATTTCACTTAAAAATACCCATCTCTCCCTCTTTCCTTGCAACCCATCCTTCTGTTGTTCAAGGCAAGATAGAAATGCACAGAGCTAGGCACCCTTAACCATTTCCCCCTAAACTCTAAAGGTGCAGTGACTGGTGATTGGAATGAGCCTTCACAATGTAAGATGCCAGGGTTGTAACTGTTAATTCTTCTGGCCGTAATTTATCCTGCTTTCCCTTTGGGTAACTAAACAGCTTTGATCACGAGTTGCCCATTTGGCTTATAAGTCTTCTTGATGAATCGCTCTCATTCTCCCAGTCCCTTCTCTGGGCTGCGGTAATTCTTGACAACTGCCTTGGAGCCTCTGTTCTCCTGTGGATGCAGTGGGGAAGAGCCATCTATTAGGAGGGACATGTGGAGAACAAAAAGCCCCTGGCTTTGGGAGTTGGCAGGTGGAGGGAAAAGCTCTGTCCTCAGGATAGAGAGGCCAGAGCCCAGGATGAGGGACACCATGTGTGCCCAGTGACCTCCAGTGTATGAGCACTCCTGCTTGTTTAGGAGCCTTGAATCAGGGGTAGCTGGGCAAATCCTGCCTGCTGAGCTCCAGTGAGGGAGTGCCCAGAGCATCTTCATTAAGAAAATGCCATGTGCTAAATTGTGTACTCACTACACAGATCACCAAGAGCAGCATAGTAGGGATCATGAATGCTCCAATACTGAAGGTTTCATCTTCCTAGGTTGACTGCTTTCCCAATTCCCACCTGCTTTCCCAATTCCCCACTGAATCTAGGTGAAGCCTAAGAGTAGTTCTCACCAATAAGCTGTGGTAGAAATGATGTGGGACCTGTTGGCTGTGGCAGTTCAGGTACTCTCAGGAGGCTGAGGCAAGAGAATTGCTTAAGCCCAAGAGTTTGAGGTTGCTGTGAGCTGTGATGCCACAGCACTTTACCGAGGGCAACATAGTGAGACTCTGTCTCAAAAAACCCAAAAACAAACAACCCCCTCCCAAAAAAAAACCAATTCTGGGCCCACCTGGAGTGGGGGACTCCTCCACTGCTGCCTGTGGGGCACGTGTGGCTCTAGTAAGCGGTTCTGGGCCTGCCCGGAGGAAGAAAAAGTATATCCAATGTACTCAGCCCTACTATGAAACTAATTTATAGCTTTTATAGGAAAGCTATAACCCAATTTTAGCCCAGGAATATGGGGAGAGGGGAGAGGGAGGGGAGGGAGAGTGATTGGTGGGATCACACCTATGGGTCATCCTATAAGGGTACATGTGAATCTCTCTAATTGTAGAATATAAATGTCTTAACACAACAACTAAGAAAAAGACATGAAGGCTGTGTTAACCAGTTGGATGAAAGTATTTAAAATCGTATACAGAAACAGTACACTGTACCCCATGATAGTATTAATGTACACTGCTATGATTTAATAAAAAAAAAGACAAAAAGTCAGAAGTATCTACTAAAATAAAAACTCAATTTTTAAAAACAAAAAAAAAAAAGAAAGAAGAGTAGAGGTACTCTCTCTTTCTCTAGATGATAGCACACAAGAGACAAGCCTGAAAACCTAGAGGAAGACAGAGACCCAAGATGGAAGAAGCCTGGATCCCTGAATGACAGTGTGGAGCACAGCCCCACTGCCAATTGCATTAGCCTACAGCATGAGTGAGGAATAAATTTTTATTATGCTAAACCACTCTGATTTAAAGGTTGATTGTTATAGCAGTTAACCTCACCTGTCTAATACAGGCAAAACTTTGTTTAACAGAATTCAAATTCTCCAACTTAAGAAAATCCCAGGTGGCAGTCTATTCTGGGTTAGCAGGGTGACTTCTATTAACTAGGTCGTATATTGCAATTCATCTCTGATAGCTGCTAAATGGAAGTTTAGCTTATACCTTGAAGAACATTGGCTAGATGGATTCTTAATTATCAGACCATATAAATCTTTTTTCAGGGGGTTGAAAGGAAGACTGTGGCCTTTCTATAACAGGCCCTTGACCCCTCTGTTTTCTCCCTTAGCCTCCACTAGATATATGACCAAGGTTCCATTTCCTCAAGTCAATGCAAATGTCCCTTCTCCACGAGTTGAGATTGTCATCTTTCTTCTGGACTATTGAAACGGATTTCTAACTGGCCCTCTGCCTCCTGTGAACCCCCCCTCCATTTTGACCTCCATCTGATCTTCCTAAAATGAAGATCAAATCAAACCAACCCTCCCCCTTGAGAATATCCAAGCTTCTTTTCTTTAGAAGACCCTCCATGATGGCTCTTCCTATCTCTATTTTGATCTTCCCCCAAACAATCAGGCTCTCACAACTTCTCTGTCTTTGCTTATCTCATTTTCTGATGGCTTATTCTTCCTGTTTGTCAGCCTGCAACCACTGGCTCATCCTCCAAGGCTCAGTGTGTGTCCCTCTGCCAAGAAGCCTTCACCATCCATTCCATCTGGTGTCCAGGCTTGAGTTTTATCCCAGCACCTGAAACACCTCTGATTTATTTATTTATGTGTTGAAATAATTTTATAGGCAGGCATTCTCTTTATGTAGGGAAGGTCATAAATGTTAGGGATTGCAAAATTTCATCGTTTCCATATCCCAATTATTTAGTTGTGGATGACGTCTATAACATTATATGAGATACAATGTTCATTTTGTTAAACTAAGGTCTTGAAATCTTAAAACACTAAAACTTAGAAGTTTCTCAAACAAGGTACCAAATATTTCTCATGTCTATAAATTCCTAATTTTGAAATGAAATCTATTTCCAAAGGATGGGGGTCTTATTTCATGCTCCTCTGGAAAAATTTATCTTTAAAAAATTTATTAACAATTTTATTTATTTATTTGTTTATTTTTTATTCATGTAAGGGTACATACAATGAGGTTACATTGTTTGTGTTTGTTAGGTAAAGTTCAAGTTGTAGTTGAGCCCTTCACCCGGAGGTGTACCATATACCCCTACAATATGAATCTGAAACTAGTAGATGGACAACTACATGCCCACACGAGAGAAACACATTTAAATTCAAGAAAGGGGAGGCAGGAGGGGATTTGGTAAGCTCTCACCTATCAGGTACAATGTAGAGGTACCTGGTACAATGTAGAGGTACCTGGCACACCTCATTGTATTTATTGCCTGACATCCCCACGTCCTTCAGGCTTTGTGTGGAGGGTCATAGGGGACTGATTTCTCTTCCCTAGAGCTAGCTCAGAGGTAGGGCTCAAATGACTGGAATACCCCTGGACTCTGTTGCTGCCAATCAAGCCAGTTACCAAGACAACTTTCCCTCCCTGTGCCTCAGTTTCCCCATAAACAAAATCAGGAGGTTGCTTGTCCAGGGATGATCCTGGATGGTCTTTCAGGATCTTTCCAGTTTCAGCATTCCAGGATTCTATGGTTTTACCACTGACAGGGCAGCCATGTGGGGGAAATCAATACCCAGAGTTTTTTCTACGTGCAAGCCACAATTCTTCCGAAGACCATCCTTGGGGGGGCATGTGGCTCTCAGCTTTGCCTGACACCAGAGAGAATTTATCATTATAGAACAGCTTATGGTGCAGGTTTAGCAAATGTGGCGTCCCTGACGTTCCAGCGTTTCATTTATCAAGTAAACACAGCTTCGTTATTTAGACTTCAGTCACTTGGCTCATAAACTATCACTCAGATATAAAAACTGGGGTAAGATGTCCTCTTTTATTGACCCTGATGAGAAATGGGCACGATCAATTATGTCTCAGCCTGGGAAGAAAGGCTGTTTGCAGGCTTGTAAGTTGTTACACGGACGCTATTTCAGGACATGATACAGAGTGAGCAAGAATTCTCAACACGCTTCACGCTGTGCCATTAGTGGGCTTGGGGGCTCCATCACCACTGGGCACATTGCCGTGGGAAAGCTTCCTTCTCTCTACCCAGCCCATGTTAGCCCCTGGGTCAGGGCTCTCCTGCATGCATTCTCCAGGGGTGCTGTTGGGGAGGTTCACCCCACTCCCAGCTCTCCAGGAATACAACGCAAGGGAGTCAATCGTATCGAAGGGAGTTACGTTCGTAGGTTTAACAAGCTCGAGCGAGAATGTGGCGGTTGTGTCATGATGCTGGCAACCCTTCCCTGCTAAATGCCCAGCTTTGGGCACATCGGATTAGGCCCCTGGTGACTACAAGCACAGAGATTCCTTGGGCACCCCCTACTCAGTGGGGGCCACCCGACTCATCTGACTCCAGCCAAGCCCCTCAGCTCCTAGCTCAGCTGCTGACTTTTCCTCTACTGCCCCAGGATGACTATTTCCCCAGCAGTCTCCTTTGGTTTCCAAGGGCCTCTGGGTCAGCCAGTCTTCTGAGAACTTCCCTTTCCCCCATCTACTCCATATCCCTCTATCATGGCTGAGTTTTCTGATATGCATCTGAACTCCGTCCTCTTCTAGGAAGGTTTCCTGGCTTGTTCTTCCCCTGGCCCTCTTAACTCCTGCCACACTTCCCATCTGATTAGTGGGTGCTAAGTGGACATAGCCCTGTGCCACTGCTTATCTGTCTGTTCCAGAGGCTTCGGGGTCTTTGGGAACAGAGGCTGCCTGGTGGTTCTTCATGACCCCAGCTCCCCTCGATGCAGGACACCCTGGAGATGCTCATTAGCATTTATTGCATGGCAACATCACAGAAGTTGGGGAAGAAATGATTCTTCAGGTTAAAGTCCAAATCCTGAACTTGGTCTGCAGGCTCTGCTTGACTAGCCCCACCGGCCTCTCCGTTTCTTCTTGTTCTTTTTCCTGACCCAGGCTTTATCCTTCATCATGGGACCTGCTCACAAGCTGATTCTTGCCCCTGTGCCTTTTCTTTCTTTCTTTTTTTCTATCCCTCCCTGTGCCTTTTCTTAGGCTGTTCGTGATGCCTGGAATGGCTTTCCTCACTTTTCACACAGCAAAGGGTACCAATCCACTAGGACCTGTTTAGATGGCAGTTCCTCCAGACAGTCTTCCCTGAGCTGAGTGAGGACCTTCGTCTGAGTGAGGACCCCTCCTCTAGGCTGTCACAGCACCCCAGGCTTCCCCTCTCATGGCACTCTTCACAAGGCCTCATAAACAGCAGGTTACACATTGGCCAGCCTCTAGTACCAAGCTGTGAGCTCCTGAGGGTGGGCCTCCGCGTTCAGCATCTAAGAGTTCCAGACTGTGTGATGCTTGTTGAATTAATGAATAGATGGATGGGGATGGGTGGGCCGTGGGAGTCCTGCTGGGGCTGGAGATAAGAAGATACAAGGAGACTTCAGGCTGGGGTCTAGAGGCAGATGTGAGAGCAGCTAGGCCCAGACCAGGGGTCAGGGATCCAGTGAAGTGATGGGATCTCTGTGTCTGAGTCAAGGAGGATCCTGGTTTCCCAGTGGGGTCACAGGAAGGGGTGGGGCAGAGGGGAAGGGGTCAGTAAGGGTGAGGGGGTGCTGGAGGTGCTTGTCTGGGCCCAACCCCAATCCCATGCCCTACCTCTGGCTCTTAAAGGACTGGCGTGTGCCTCTGTCCTCACTGCTTTCCTTCCTCTTGCCACTCAAAACAGACCGCCCCTCCCAGTGTACGCTGGCACAGAATGCAAGGGGGCCCCATGTAAATTCTTACTGATAGCGGGCAAGCTGGGGCTCAGTGTTCTCGTCAAACAGATTCTGTGTGTGGGGGCGCCTATGTGCACGTGTGTACACGTGCCTGTGTGTGTTTGGTAGAGGGGGAGTGTGAACTATTGTAGAACTTATCTCAAACTTATCATTGCCAGAATCACAAGAGTATCCTATTCCAGTGCAGGTGCTGGTTTGTGAGGACCAGGGCAGAGCCTGAGACCCTGCATTTCAGACAAGCTGGTGGTGCTGAGCTGCTGGTCCGGGGACACACTGAACAACCAAGAACTAGTGAAAATCAGAGCCTCTTCCCCAGGGCTCCTTAAACATACTCTTTGAAGATAAAAGTTATGGAGTTATGAAATTTTAGACCAGAGGTATTACCATGTATCATTAAATCTAAGATGATGACCTTTGTAACCATTATTCTGCATACCACAAAGAAAAAATTATGCTGATGGGTAATGGTAAGAGGCCATGCATTGTAAGACACATCTCCATTTCACAGATGCTGCAATATATGCCTTAGCACGGATGGATGGGATGTTTGATACGAACGTTCCCTTCTCCCCTACTCTGGGACTCCTCGGCTGGCAGGATTTGGAACTAGCACTTGCTGTGGTTTCCTTTCTTGAGAGGCCCAGAAGGTGCTTGGAGAGCATTACAGGCCCCGGGAAGGGGGAGGTTTCATCAGGCTCCCATGGAACCTTCCAGGCTGAACTCCAGCAGGAGGAAATCCTTTCTGTCCCTTGGCAACCTATTTCTACTAAGAAACCCCAAACCCTTTATAGTCAGGATGTCTTTTCCTTTCTGTTCAGGAAATTCAGAAGTTAAATTGAATCCCAGATGGCACAGTTTGAGCCTTTCTGCCCTTGGCCCCTCTTTACAGGAATCAGAGGAAAAGAAACTACTCCATGTCCTCTTGGTCCCGTCTCCTTCATGATAAATGGTGGGATTCATTGAATAGTGGAGCTGGAGCACCCAGGGCAGTGGTTCTTAAGCGCACTGTGCATCAGAATCTCCTGGGAATGCTTGTATGAACCATAGTTGCCCTGGGCTCACCCTGGAGATTAGAATTCAGTTATTCTGCTGCAGGGGCCAAGTATTAGTAGCTCTCCAAAGCTCCCTAGGGCATTCTAATCCTAGAGTGAGGTTGAGAACAGTAAATCTTCTAGTCCAACCTATTTGACAGATGAGAAAACTGAGGTCCAAAAAGGCCAAGAGATTTGCCTCTGGGTCATGGTAGGTGGCAGAGATGGGGCTTCATTTTCCCAGGTTGTCTCTGGATTCTTCATTCAAAGGTCCTAGTAAGCCTGGCTGTAGGCACAGGTGGACACACTTGCACACACAGAGATATATAGCTGTGTCTGCTTGCATGTGTGTGTACATGTGTGTGCATGCCTGTGTGGAGCAGAAAGGGAAGAGAGATTTACTCTGTATTGGACAATCCATGCAAGACTTCATGTTAAAAATGGACATGCTTGGTGCTGTTTGCCTAATCATCACTCTTGACAGCTCATGGGAGGTGGTGGGGGGAGATAACCTTTTCCCAGCCCACCCCACCTTGAAATTCAGTCTTCTTTAGGGAATGGGCACATTACCATAGCTCACAGGCCTTGTTTCCCAGCCTTTGAGCCATGTTAGGGCTCCCTCTGGGCCCTCTCCCAGTTCCCTATGCCCTGCTCTTAGACAGCCAAGAGCCTCACATCTCCACGGTCATGTGCTGGGTGTTCAGGGCTGGTGACCTGGGATGCTCTATAAAGTTTACTGGCCAATGAATGACTCATCAGGAATCAATATAGTTCCCATCTGGGAATGCTCTCAGAAAGAAATTAATGGGCAGAATGGGCTATTAAATTATGCTGGAATGAAATACCCCATTGAGCCGGTATCTGCAAGCAGGTGAGCTGCTGTCATCAGGAGGGTCTAAGCGTGTTTTCGACTCTTCTCCAGCTGCCCAGGGTTTTCTTCTGAAGCCAACGAGAGGTTCACATGTGCTGTCACTTGCATCATCTCCTAAGCTAATGACCATCTGTTGAGAGGCCCAGGCCACATTGTTGTACTGAGGTCTCTCTGGATTTTGAACTTGCTTGTTTATTTACCTCTCCAGCGTCAATAGGCCCAGTGTGAATGCGTGTGTGTGTGTATGTGTGTGTGTGAGGAGGTAGGAAGGGAGTGAAAACAGCAGAGCAGGACTGATTTAGGGCTGTCAGCTACACAACTAGGGCTCCAGGCACTGAATGGGTAAGTGGGTTTTGCAGTCCTACCTACCATGCAATAGTTTTCCAACTTAGGGGTTCATCTATGTTACTATGAGGCTTGTTAGAAGGGCGGATTCCTGGGCCTCATCTTTAGGATCTGAAGCAGGAGATGTGGGGGAGCCAAGGATATGCCTGCTTGCCAGCTGCCTCTGACACACTCTGAGTTGGAGCACAACTACCTTAGGAAAACTTCATATTAGATATCAGGGTGATGATGGGCAGTGCAACATTACCCTTTGAGACGGGTACAGAGCTGCAAATCAAAAGGAAGGATTTGATGACGTTTAGGTATTTTCCAGCTCTGTTTACCTGTCATTTCCCTACCTGTCCAGCGAGGTAGACATGAAGAAGATGGCTGAAAGCCAGTGGATAAGGTAGGAAAGTTTACTCAGTTATTTATTTTGAGATAGAGCCTCACTCTGTCACCTTGGGTAGAGTACTGTAGCATCATCATAGTTCACAGCAACCTCAACCTCCGAGGCTCAAGTGATCCTCCTGCCTCAGCCTCCTCAGTCACTGGGACTCCAGGATCTTGCCATGACTCCTGGCTAGCTTTTCTATTTTTATTACAGACGGGATCTTGCTCTTGCTCAGGCTGGTTTTGAACTCCTGAACTCAGGCGATCCACCTGCCTTGGCCTCCCAGAGTGCTAGGATTATAGGCATGAGCCACTGTACCCGGCCCAGTGTGAACATTTAAAATACTGGCTGTCATGTGTTCTCAGCAGGGCTAGCTTTGTTATAGGGATTAACTGCCGCCCCTAGAGCCTTCCAAAGTTTTTCTGAGCAGAGCAACCAATCATCTTCCTGGAACAGCCCTCCAGAGAATGGAGGGAAGATGGTTTTCAAGTAGAGGCCCACTGGTTCCCAGTTGAACTGCACAGAATGGCCCTGGTCTGTGGTCTTGCTTCCGGGGCTGAGTCAGGGTTGGAGGTTCCAGAGGAGGCACCGGTTGAGATCAGCAGTGGCTGAGTCAGCCTCATCACATAGCCCAGTTGTATAGTCATAGGCCAGCCCAACTCCAGGGGCCATCTGAGCCAGGACAATTATCTGGCATTAGAGGTGGGGGCATCTGGAAGGGCACAGAAAATGGCTACTGTACCTGTACAGATTCACAACAGAGTACCTGGCTGTGCCTTGCCTTACAAATCCAGGTTACCAGTAAAAGTCAAGAATACAGTTTATAAATTGATTCTAGTCTATTTTCTTTTTCTTGAGACGGAGTTTATGTTACCCTTGGTAGAGTGCTGTGGCATCATAGCTCACAGCAACCTCAAACTCTTGGGCTTAAGTGATTGATTCTCTTGCCTCAGCCTCCCAAGTAGCTGGGACTACAGGCACCTGCCACGATGCCTGGCTATTTTTTTTGTTGTAGTTGTCATTGTTGTTTGGCAGGCCCAGGCTGGATTCAAACCCTCCAGCTCCAGTGTATGTGGCTGGCGCCCTAGCTGCTGAGCTACAGGCACTGAGCCATGCTAGTCTATTTTCAAGGAACTACATATTAAAACATTTCAAAAAGCTATGGTGGGATGCTCTCTGTATAGCCACACAAGTCCCTGGACTATAAATGGCAATTACTCGGAAATTAATTTTGACCAGCAAATCATAGAAGTGATTAAGATTTTTACAAGGGATTTTCATATACATAAGCTTAGTTATGCTCATAATAACCCCTGGGAGGCAGGTAAGGCAGGCTGGTAAACC
>CAUYQV010080581.1:0-14091 GCA_963574575.1 Galagoides demidoff
CGCCTGTGGTCCCAGCTACTTGGGAGGTGGAGGCAGGAGACTCGCTTGAGCCCAGGAGTTGGAGGTTGCTGTGAGCTGTGATGCCATGGCACTCTACCCAGGAGGATAGCTTGAGGCTCCGTCTCAAAAAAAAAAAAAAAAGAAAAGAAAAATGATCATTTTGATGCTTTCATGCCTTAAATTATAGTGAAAGGATATACCAAACAGAATGTCTATCATCTAGAATCATTTAGAAAAACACAACCAGCCCACAGAACTTGCTCCTAGAGGCACAGTGCTACTTCAGTAACTTTATAAACGTGCAATGTAACTTAGTTTTTACAGCCCAATGCTATGTAACAAGATCCACCTACCCTGAACTGTTAAGAGTTTGGAACCAAAAGATAACATAGTTAAAATGCCTAAATTAGAATGCATTTAAAGAACAAACTGGGGCCATCCCTTCTCAAACTGACAGGAGGCTAATCCTCATAGTACCACATCTTCACCCTTGAGCTGATCTGGAGCCAAATGTTAGCACTTTAATATGTATAAGGACTATGTGTTGGGGAAACCTGTTACCTTAAATCTCTGAGGTTGGTGAAACTGAATCGTTGCCCTTTTCTGATCAAAATCCTTTCTCAGCTGAAGAAAGTGTGCTTTGCCATCTTTATTTAAAACTTTCTTCTTCCCATTGACACAACGGCAGACGTTCACGTCTCTTCCATAGTATATACCCCGGCTGCACAGACTCTTCAGATCTGTTAGCCGGAATAGGGACTGGTAATATGTGGCCAGTGCAGGGTCATCTCTCTGAATGAGAAGGGGCTTCTGCTCCCAGAATTCCTTGAAGAACGTCTCTGTCTTGATAGGTGAGATTAAACTTTCAAAGAGACCACTGGGGCTGTCAAAGTTTAAAGTGGAAGATCCTCCAGCGGCCTCCACCTTCCCCTGCTTACAGGGAACAGGCTCCTCCCTCCCATTCCCTGCAGGCTTCGCTTTCTTTGGCATAGTTCTGTCAAGACAAAGCAGTAAGGAAATCCAGACCTACCAAAAAAACAAAACACGTGGTGAGGTTTACAAGGATGGAGGATACCAGTGGCGGTGTCAGTGTTCATACAAAGACTTGCGTGGCCATGAAGTCTCCAAGAGAACTCTCTGTAACTCAGTGCTTCCCCCTCCCCCGGATATGCAACAGCCTTAAGCCACTGCCACTTCTTCCAAGATATGACACTGCCTCAAACACCAGATTACATATTCATCGAAAAGAAAACATGCTTTTTGGGGTTTTTTTTTTTTTTTTTTTTTTTGTACACAAGCATTGTCATGGAATTCATTATTAGGCAGTATAATTCTCCCAAATTAAACCATTTGACTGTCTGGGCAGTTCCTACTCATAGGTTAAGCCTGTAGCCATTGTCACAGAAAAGTAAAAAGATCTTCAGTTTGCCTGCAACCAGCCCCAGGTCCTTAATGTAATTAGATGTCCTCTAGGTCCCACACACTTGTCTGGAAAACAAGTAGTAGCCGCCCACCACCAGGTGCTCCTCAGTCCAGCACCACTCCCAACTGCTGTTCCCAAGGGTAACTGGTCCAGTGGGGCCGCCTAGTGGCTGGGACAAGCAGCTATCTGCTCCTCAGTCTTCAACCACTTGAAGCTCCTCAGTTCAAAATCTGAGTTTATTCCTGAAAATTGCCACTTTATCAGAAACTCTCATACATTAAAAAAAAAAAAAAAAGCAATAGGGGCTGAAAGACGTGTATACCAAATCTGTAAAAAGCTGTATAACTTGTTAACTGAAGTAAGACATAATAAACCACCAGCATCATTAAACTTTAACACAGCCCTTCTTCAACTTCAATGCGCACACAGATTACCTGGGCATCTTGCTCAAATATAGCTCATGATTCATTGGATCTGGAGGTGAGGTGGCTAAGAGTCTGCATTTGGACACGCTCCCGGGCGCTGATGCTGCTATTGGACCATGGTACACTTCTGAGTAGCAAGAGGAATAACCCTCCCAAGAACAGTCCAGCTTCTCTCAGAATTGCCCCCAAATCAAATTATTGTTACACTTATAATGAAGGTCTCCCACATCTGCTTGCGGGAACTGTAATTCAATTTATATAAATTTCCTGAGACTGCAAATTACAAAGTAGGTTTTTTTCCAGGAAGGGAGTCCACGGCTTTCACCAGATTCTTAAAGGAATCCCTGTCCCCCCCCAAAGGGTAAGAATCACTGTGCTTATAAAAGCCAAAATTTGGGGAAGACCAGTAATTTATTTACAAATATAGGGGGTTTGCTGAGTTGTCAGAATTTCAAGAACACCATTTTCTGCTCCTTTGCCCTTATAACCAAGCAGTATTTCAGATATACTGTAGACTGGGTAGAATTAGAGTTGTGGCCTGGGGCATAAACATCCTGGAACCAATATGTTACATATCACAACAAATGATTTATAAAAGAACATTCAGAATGCAACCCAGATGCAAAATGACCAAATTAGGAAGTAGAAATGTCAAAATACAGAACTCTTCTCACGGTTTCTCTTAGCTTCTATGTTCTGAGCCCTCAAATAGCTCAGTTCCTTAAGAGATCAAATTCTAGTAAGGAAACCCAGGAGCATGGTGGAAAGAGAATATGAAAGCCTACACTAGAGGGGTAAGGGATAAGTTTGGAAAAAAATAAACCTTTTGGGTTTTAGGATAGATAGTCAAGGAGATACATTCTCTAAAAATATTTTCTATTCTATCCCTTTTTAAGTCAAACAGATCAGCTTAAATTCCAAAAATAAAGGCTTCAGCGAGACAAACCATCATTAACACTTGGAACCATTAAGTGACTTAAACATACAAGGAGATATGAAAACAGATTGAGTAAGGAGGACTGCTCATGCAGAAAGGAGCTACCAGAGCAGGCCTGACTGCTATTCTATGAAAGTCCAGCTTGGGACTGACATCTGGGAACTTAGATTTTGGAAGGGTTCCCACCACCAATAACTGATAAGGGTGCTCATGATGCCTAAACTGCACAAACAGTAAGGCTCACAATGAACACCTGCTTTCCTTCTGGGAGTCTAGAATTTGGGTCTGTGCCAGGCAGAGGCTGCCTACATGATCAGCCCCCAATAAAAACCCCAGGGAACAGAGTCTATAATGAGCTTCCCTGGTTGGCAACATTTCACAGGCCTTGACACAACTAACTGTTGGTGCAACTGACTCCACTGGGTAGAAGATGCTTGGAACCTTGTGCTTGGTCTCCCCAGGACACCCCATGCACCTCTCCCCTTTGCTGATTGTGCCTGGTATCCGTTCCATAAAGGAAATCAGCCCAGAGTCCTCCTAGAAAATTGCTCAGTTAAGGATGGTCTTGGGAACCTGAAGCATTGCTCACATTTAAATTTTTAAAACTGTTAGTTTATTAGATTTGTATCACTAAAGGTTACCCAATAAAGAAATTTTATGTTCAGCTATACATCTTTTATCTCTCACAACTGATCAGTCTAAAATTTATTTAAGGGGAGTGAGCATGAAATGCAGGTGAAAGGCTTGTTTTAAGCATAATATATGAATACCGTGTAAGCAGATTCACCAGAAAGTGGGGCTAAACAGTGTACAAAATACTTAAGTCAAAATGAAATCACTTAAGGAATTTTTCCCATCCACAATCACTAACAAAATTAACCTCAGTACTGCACAAGTGCTTTTGATGCTGCCAGAAGTTACATCATTTATTATTTCTCTATGTTCATGCTGAAATGATTTCAGGCTAAGTTAAATGCAAGCTACCTTAGAGGTTACTGGACAAATATACTATTTCTCTGATTTTTTTTTGAATACTAAATATATTTAAATATTTAAAGATTCCAGACAATGAGTTACTTTTAACTGATATACACACTAATATGAAGATCTCAATTGCTAGACATGTGGACTGGTTAATAGCAATGAACTTGTTCTAGCATGTACAGGCTCCATGCATCTGCCCAGAATACTACACTTCCTCCCATGTGAAAACTTTCCCTATCACCTCCCAAACTTCCATATTAAGTTCCCTTTTATACCTCATTATGGTACATACACCAAAAACACCTAATACATTGACAGATGCTTCCTTTTGCACCCAATTTTTAAGAACCTTCTCTCAGTTCAATGCAAATAACTATTAAGAATTTATCTTCTTACCAGCTCTATTGCGGCCCTTTCCTCCAACTAGCCTGTTACACCAGGACATCAAATCTCAAGAGATGGATGACTTTCCAAAAGCTGCCTTGCCTAAAAGTTATACACAAGGCTCCTTGTTCAGAGCTACTCATACATGATGGAACTGGAGGTACTACCTACCTAACCCATTTCTTCATCTGTGAAATGGGAGAACAGAATATACCAAATGTGTGAGGATTAAATGAAAAGATGAGCATGAAGCATCTGTAACCCTGCCCTGTCAGCATCAGCACTGCCTCACTGCTTTAACTCCTGCGGCAGTGCATGGACACAGGGTTGCTACAAGTTAGTAAAAATACAGAGGGTGCCAAAAAAAAGTAAACACATTTTAAGAAAAGCAAAAACTACTAAAATCATAATAGTGAAAATACTGACCACAATAGATAAATACAAGTCACATTTGACTTCCGCAATTACAAGAGGTGCTCAAAGTGGTTACCATTAATATCGAGACAATTCTAATTATGGAGAACTACTGAGCAAGGTTGACCAGTGCCTGCTTGTATTACAGCACATGCCCTTTCAATTTCTTCCTTCCAGTGTAACTGGTTTTCTATGGTAAACCTCATCCTATAAAGTCCCTCATCGGTAGAAGTCTGGGGGTGTTAAGTCAGGAAGCCATGGGGGAAACTCAACCCCACCTCTCCGTCCTATCCATTGTCCTGGCACGTTCTCATCAGGGTAAGCGCTCATGTTGGTGTGGAAGTGTAGTGGGGCACCATCTTGTTGGAAGTCAAATGGATCGTCCCCCAAAAGTGTGCGAATTGCAGGTAAAATGGATGTGCATAGCAATCTGTCAAAACTTGGCCAGTAACAAGACCTTCAAAAAGGAATGGTCTAATTAGTCCCTTTAACGACAGTCCACACCAGACATTGAAGCCCAGTAAACAGACATATTTTTCCACACATGGATTTTCTAGACCCCAGTACACACAATTATGCTGGTTCACTGTTCTGTTCAACTTAAACTGTGCTTCATCAGACCAAGCCATTTTCCCCACAAAGTCCTCATCCACTTGTTCCACATTTTGGAACCACTCACAATATTGCACCCTTCAATCAGGGTCATCTTTATGCAGTGAATGTAATAATCTCTGGACGAAAACCTCCCACTTTGCTGTTTTAAGAACATGTCATAAGCTTGTTCTGCTAATATCTGGTGTCAGGTGCACACTGTTTGGTAGATGTCTGTGGTGAGCATGGGAACTGTTCCAGTATCATCGGTGAAACAGCAGGGCTTGTTGCCCTTCAAGGCTTTCCCATCTCCCCCTGTAACACACAGTACCATGCATCTCAAACTTCTCACGGATGCCTGTAATTGTCAGGCATGTTGGAGGGTGTGTTGCATACTCAGGCCGGCCTCCACAATGTTCCTGAATTTCAAATACCACTTCAAAATGGTCCTGCGCTCCTCCAACAACAAACATGACTCCGCCATTTTCTTTGACTGTCCTGCCTGTCGCTTGGTGTTGGACACTAACAATCATTTGATTAACATCATCTTTTAAGCAAACGTCATAACTACACATTGCCACCACAATCACATTCAACTTTGAGAAGGTATAGATACTACAAAGCTAACATCGCTTAAAATAGGTATACTTTTTTTTGGCATCCTCATATTTGACCTTATTGCTAGAGGCACTTTCTTTTTTTTTGTTTTTTTTTTTTTGTTTTTTTGAGACAGAGCCTCAAGCTTTCCCTCTGGGTAGAGTACTGTGGCATCACAGCTCACAGCAACCTCCAAACTCCTGGGCTCAAGCAAGTCTCCTGCCTCCGCTTCCCAAGTAGCTGGGACCACAGGCACCTGCCACAACGCCCGGCTATTTTTTGGTTGCAGCTGTCGTTGTTTGGCGGGTCCGGGCTGGATTTGAACCGGCCACCTTAAGTGTATGTGGCTGGCGCCTTAGCCACTTGAGCCACAGGTGCTGAGCCTAGAGGCACTTTCTTATTTTAACTATATAGATAGTTGGTATAAGTCAGTTGAAATACCAAAAACAGAGCATCCCAGCTTCAATGGCTTGTGCCTATTGTTTTGAACCTGGGCTTAGAACTGAGGTCTCTGCACTTCCACAAATGCTGGAGACTTCCACAGACAAACTCCCAGACCCCAAGGTTGGCTGGAATTGGGCTCTTGCTGCTGCAGGCCGACTCCAGCCTAAAACTCACTACATAGCAGCTTGGATCAGTCCACTAACTGTGTAGGACAAAAAGCCATTTCTCTGACTTTTACATTATTTACATTATAAAACCACCATTCCTTTTAAAAGCTTTTGGAGGACGGCGGGGCGAACAGATGACATATCCTACCACATTACACATACAAAAATTGTAAGGTACATTATAATTCCAGAAACAGTAATAGTACAAAAGAATGTTTTAAACCCAAGAATACAGTAATTAAATAAGAGAATGCTTTGTCTAGAATAGTAAAGCCAACAAAAGCCTGCCTATAAACCTCACAGACAACCCAAACAGATATTAGAGTAATTCCTACAAAACTACATAAAAAGATTTTTGAAAAGCAATTGCTTTCAATTTGAATTGACTATAAGCATTAAAATGTAAAACGATTAAGTCAAAAGAAAAGATTCATGGTTCATATTTTGGTAACTTCCCCACAGATAACTCCTACAAGAAAATCAATACTGATGCAGCTATTATAGCCAAGAAATACAGTCAGTGTATTTTTAAGGTGTCCTTACCTCCTCCTCTATAGTAATAATTAATGACATGAAGATATTAATACGGCTTCTTGAAGAGACCTATACATTGTCAGAGTCTAGCCAAGTGTGGGTCGTAGGCGATCTCAAGAAATGTTTGCTGAGTTTTGTTTCACTTTTTCATCTTTTGTCTGTATAGAATTTTAGACAAAAACCTTACACAAAATAGAGTTGGGGGAAAATATTTTTCTGATCGCAGCTGTCACTTGGACATTCAACTGTAAGAGCTAAAAAGCACCTTTCTATATACATCCATAGTTATCACCAACGTGTGGAATGAGGGGTCTTTACATCCTAGGAGCAGAGTGTACTCCAAAGTCACCGACAATACTTGTTACCAGGTAAACTGCTGCGCTCTGTATCAGGCCCACGGCATTGCCACTTCCGATGGCTGGAGCCCAAAAATCCAAGTAATGATCTCTCCTGATGAATTTTAGATCTACTACCAGAGGACAATAGTCAAAATCGGCTCATTTAAACACCCATGTACCTGTCAGAAATTATATATTACCAGGGTGCCAAGTGCTGCTGACCTACAACGTTTCTTTCAGGCTCACAGACATTATCAACCTAGAGATAAGTGGTTCTTCTGGTGACCTAAAGCTGTGATTGGCAGTTACTGCTTTGATTTTATTTTAGAGAGAAAATGAATTGTATTTCGATGTATTTGGGTGACCATGAGGTTACAAAGGATGAGGCCCAAGGGGCAAAAAGCAAGTGATGATGGCAAAAGCTAGATAAATCAGGTTCCTCCAAAGATCCCAGTGAAATGAAACTCCTGGCCCTGAATTTACAACTGATAAGTGATGAAATCAAATCCTCCCAGGCCTAGCCTTCCTGAAAACAGTGATTAACCTGGTCTTACTAACCTGTTGGGCAGCAGCTGTAGAACTGTATGTTGATAAATGAATTGGAAGCGCAGGCTATAATTTTAAAGTCAGAAAAAAAAGGAAAGAAAGATGCAGCTGGCTGCAAAGCGTGTCTCTTAGGCCCGACCGACGCGCCGGCGGCGCAACACACGTGGAGGCTGCCGGCACCGCCCTCCCTGCCAAGCTTCAAACTTTCCGCGCTCGTCCCGCATCTCGGGCCCACGGGAAGAGCATGTGCTCTACTCTCGGTACTGTAGACATTAGCGATCCCTTGATCAGGGCCTTGGGGGGCAATGGCCTCCGTCTTCGGGGACCGAAGGGCGCGCGTCCCCGGCCCTACAACTACTGCTCCTGCCACCAACACTCCCCTTGGGGCCCCAAAGTCCCCCAGACCGACACCCCTGCCTTAGGATCGCAGCAGGTCGTGCGCACCCCGCCGGATCCCGCACTAACCCGGGCACAGTGGCGCCGGGAAGACTGCGAGATCGCGCCACTCACCCGGCAGGGCCTGTTGCGCGCGGGCGCGAGCCGCCTGGGCGGGGCGGGGCGGGGCGGGGTGGCGTGGGCGGGGCGGCGTGAGCACGCTCCAGGGCGGGGCGCTCCTGCTCCCGCGCCCGCCCCCACGCGCTGAGCCGACAGGTGGTGGGTGCTGTGCCTCCGGGTAATCTAGGGGTCTGTGGTGTTCTTGCCTGGGCGTCCCGCTTTTTTTTTTTCCTCTGTGGGAAGGGAGAAAAATGCCTTCTTCTTGTTGGGGACTGGATTTGGGAAAATATTCAGATACAGTCTGTTCCTTGATTCCTTTATGAATGGGGAAACTGAGGCCTAGGACTGGAAAGTGAACTACCCAAGTGTAGGGAGCTGGCAGTCCAGGTTCCCCCACCAATTTTTTTTTTCTTTTGAAACAGAGTCTCACTTTGTTGCCCTCAGTAAAGTGCTGTGGCGTCATAGCTCAGAGCAACCTCAAACTCCAGGATTTAAGCGATTCTCTTGCCTCAGCCTCCAGAGCAGCTGGAACTACAGGCGCCAGCCACAATGCCCGGCTATTTTTAGAGAGGGGTGGGGTCTCTCTCTTGCTCAGGCTGGTCTGGAACCTGTAAGCTCAGGCAGTACCCCCCCCCCCCCCGCCTCAGCCTTCCAGAGAGCTAGGATCCCCTGTCAACTTCACATGGCTCTATGACTATGCCTGGCTTTGTACCAAGTCAATTGTAATTTATGTCATCTTGCTACAGGAGAAAAAAATTAATCATGGTTTTAAAAGATAACTGGAAGTTCTTTGTGTCTATGGCTATAAAGCAGAAGCAATTATGTAAGTAATTTTGCCCTCACAGCATCTCCTGTTGACTTTCTCCCTGGAGGTAAGGAGGTAGTGGCCAGGGGCCTCAGTGGCATATCACCTGTGCCTTTCTTATTCTAACCCAGAGGAAGTTGTCATTTCATTCTGTCCAGGTGATTGAACCCAGAGGCGTTTCTGATGGCCCAGTGACACATGAACAAATGGGAGCAAAGTACACCCTTGTTGAAAATTTATCCTAAACTACCAGTAATAGCAAGCTTTGAATTGAGTTCTTACTGCCTGTAGGCACGGTACTAATGTAGGTGTTGTGTGGACTCCTCACTTCATACTCACCACAACCTTGTCATTACTTCTACTTTACAGTTAGGGAAACTGAGTCAGGAGAAGTGAAGTAGCTTGCGCAAGGTCACACAGCTTAAGTTTCAGAAACAAGATTGGAGCTGCCAAGTCAATCAACTGTTGGTGTTTTATCACTGCGTTACTGCCTCCCACTACACCCAGCAAGCTTCCCGTCAGGTTCCAGTTGGAAAACCTCAGGATTCGTGTCAAATTTAGCTCTTTCAGAAAAATCTACAAAGCAAGCAAACAAATGAACAAACAAAAGCGTAGTTGACAGGATACCAGTAATGTACTTCACTCTTTATTTTGACTTCAAATTAATAGAGATAATTTAGAACAACATTGATATTAGGGGATTTTAGAAAATGGTAATTCTCACATAGGCTGTAAGAGCGGTACTTTGTGTTGCATGAAAAAAATTCTAGTGTCAACACAAAAGACCATTTTCCATTATACAGAATAGCCCTAGAGGTCTAACAAAACAAAAGTACACATTGAAGTCAGCTCTGCTGTGGGAAATCATTGTATAGAGGTTCCTCTGATGCACAATTGGTCTTTCAATATGTCCTCTCTGATATTTTCATTATAATTCAGATTTCTGAGGATGGGTAGCAAAAAATGTCATGATCATTCCATCTTCAGATCTAAACACTACCTATCAGGTCTGTAAAGAAAAAAAGAAGGTGTCTCGGCACCTGTGGCTCAAGCGGCTAAGGCGCCAGCCACATACACCTAAGGTGGTGGGTTCGAAGCCCTGGCCGCCAAACAACAATGAAAAAATAGCTGGGCATTATGGGTGGCGCCTGTGGTCCCAGCTACTTGGCTGAGACAGTAGACTTGCTTGAGCCCAGGAGTTGGAGGTTGCTGTGAGCTGTGATGCGACAGCACTCTACCCAGGGGGACAGCTTGAGGCTCTGTCTCAAAAAAAAAAAAAAAGAGAGAAAGAACAGGATAGGGTAGGAGTGGGGAATGTACATTTTCTTTCCCGGGAGACTTTTAGAATCCATGTTCCTACTGTACTGTTTCTGGTACTTAAGTTTTCTGGGGTGTTTTGGGTTTGGGTTTTATAGGAGATTTGGGGGGTTTTTTGTTTGTTTTTGTTTTTTACTTTCGCTTTTAGTTTAAAAGTATTGAGTTTAAAAGTATTTTCAGAGGACAAAAAGCACACTGCTCTCCAGTCACTACTTATTCCAATATTGCATTAAAATTTGGTTTTGTTTCTGTAATTAGTCTTCTCATGAAAACAATGTCATCAATGGCAGCTCCCACAATTGCCCTGAAAAGCCTGCAGGAGCCTCCAGATTTCTGAATACATCTAGGGACTAGTGGTCCTCCTCTGGATCCTAGAAACAAGATTCCCAGGAGACAGGAGAGAGGAGTGAATTTCCTCCACACTGTGTCTTCAGCATAAACCCTGAAATAGATTCTTTTAGAAATAAATTACACTCCTACAGAAGTATGTGATGTTCATACCCTTGGATTACTTTGTTAAAAGACTCCTTTTAAAGCCATATTTGTCTTTCTCTTCTGTGAGCTTGTAGAGCTTTTGGTTTTTAGCCACCTCATGGTGGCTCCTCATCAGACCTGCCCAGCCTGGGTGTCAGTCTGCTAAAGTGCACCCCTGTCCTATCCCCTCCTCCAATCAGAATGATACTGAGTGCAGAGAACCTAGGAATGATAGGTTCTCTAATTCTGGAGGGACCAAGTGTTTGAATTTGGAAACCTATGTCTTTGCTAACACTTGGTTTCCTCATTTATAAAGTGAGATTGCACCAGATGTACTGTGATGTCCTTATTGGCTCTCAAATTTCATAAGCGTAGGACACCAATTTCCACAGGGTATTAGAAGAAAAATGTGTCTGTTTGGAATCATTTATTTATTCTATAAACATTAAGGTGCTTGTAAAATGATTAATAAGTGTAATTTTGTTTTAAAACTTCCTTTTATTTTATAGTACTACCCTGTCACACAACTCCAGGAAACTCAAGCATTGTATTGAACTATAATATGTGAATGGTGGGTGCCCCCTGTGCATTTGGATGCACTTTGATCCGGAAAAGATCTGAGTAATTTCTTTCTTACGTATGACTTTTAATATTTGTACCATTATTATTAGCCTGACTTTTTAATATAAGGAAACTGAGGCATATTGTGCTGAAATAACTTGCTCAAAATGACAAAGCCACTGGATAGCAGAACTGGCACCTAAATCAAAGGCCTATTGTCTTTGTTTGAGCTGCTATAAGGAAATACCACAGCCTGGGTGTCTTATAAACAGTAACAATTTATTTCTCACATTTCTGGAGGCTGGGAATTCCAAGATCAAAATGCCAGCAGATTCTGGACTTCACTGCGTGGGTGAGGGCTCACTCTCTACTTCACAGATGACACCGTCTAGCTGTGTCTTCACATGGTGGAAGGAACAAGGCAGGTCTCTGGACCTTTAATAAGAGCACTAATTCCATTAATAAAGGCTTCACCTTCAGACCTAATCTCCTTCCAAAGGCCCCACCTCCTAATCACTTTAATGATTCTGTTCAGCATATGAATTTTGGTAGGACACAAACATTCAGACCATAGCACCCATACTGCTCATCAATTAATACTTTCATTGGACCTCTGTTTCTACATCTTTAAAAGTGGTTAATTTTCCTAACTCAGAAAGCTGTTGTGAACCTCGGGTGACATCAAATAAGCAAAAGAGTTCACAACCATAAAAAGCTACTTATCTGAGAAGTATAGGAGTATACTATCTTGTACTATGTACCTACAAGTATACCACCTTGTACTATGTATTATACAACCCTCCATTCTATGTACCATAGAATGAATTAAATGCAACTGGACCTTCTATAGATGTATACTTCACTTAAGTTATGATGTTCATCAATCAAGACACTTTAAAACTGATGTAGTAATATCAGTAATATCACCATGGAATAATCTTGGGGTTTTAGTATAATTACAGAAAAGCCAAATTTGTTTAAGAATAACACAGACTGAAGTCTTCTAAGATTGTACTACTCATGACAGATCTCATGGAACTCAGTATATTTAACTTGATAACAAACATACCATCACTATTTCAAATTATATTTTACATATTAACTCCTTGGGGGCAAGAAATGATGCTTTGTTTAATTCTGAGAACTTAAACAGAGCTCTATACATAGTATTTACTAAGTGTTTATGGAATCGAATTGGATTAACATTCCCATTTTTTTTCTTTTCTTACTTTTTCTTTTCTTTTCTTTTAGCACCTATGCATGACTTTTTAAAACGATTTAATGGTGCTGCAGCCCTTCTTCCCCCAAAGTCCAGCATTTCTAGGTGAAAATACATTTCAGGATTTTCCAATGACTTTTCCTGCAGGGGTGTCCAAATCATGTTCCACATGTTCTGCATGTGGATTATGTATGGACTTCTTTGCTTATCTGTGCACAGACCCTTTTTGTTGTTGTTCGTTAGCTTTCGTTAGTGTTTAATATGTAGCCCAAGCCAACTCTTACTCTTCCAGTGTGGTGCAGAGAAGCCAAAAGGTTGGACATACATGAAAGTTGTACAGAGATGTTATGGTACTTGTTCCTCCAAAACATACTTGGCCATGATTCTTATAAAAACAAAATATACTCTTGTGGAGGCACTTTCTGTTTATACTCTTTGGCATTCTTTGTTAAAGGTCAACACCCTCCAGTTGAAAATATCTCCTAGGAAACTAACAATGTATATGTGGGTAAGAGAACCTAGCATCATCATGGTACATTCATTTACTTATTTTGCTTTTAAAATATGACAAACCGATCAATTCTCAAAGTGGTACTAGTCTGATTAATGATTTTTTAAACTTTAAAAAAAAAGAAAAATAGATCTTATATAAACTGATTTGAAGACAGAAAGGGAAAATACTGTGAAAAAATTATAGACTACTGTTATTTTTAATTGGATGGATAAATTTTAGTGAAATAATGTCTATAAGCCACATGGGTTTTTGACTGGAAATTTCAGGTGAACCTGCAAACTGGAGACAGTAATATTATTGATTAATAACATTTGCTAGGCACTTACTTTTTCCAGGCCTTTTTTTTTAAACCTAGTTCTCAAATGTATTAATCCACACAAAAGAATATCAGGAAGATACTGATTCCCTGATTTGCATGTGAGGAAACTGAGGCATCAAGAGACTAAGTTGTTTGTTAAAGGTCACAGAGCAGTAAGAGATAGAACCAAGATTTTAGTGCAGGCAGCCTGGCTTTAGAACAGGGTTGCACAGTCTTGGTGTTACTGACATTTGTAGTCAGCATTCTTCATGTAGGAGGCTTGCCTGTGCACTGTAGGATGTATAGCACCATTCCTGACCTCCATCCGCTAGATGTCAGCAGTGCTTACACATCACGCATTATTAAGTTTCTCCTGGAGGTACTCCCTGCCCCAGCTTTTAACCTCACATTCTAGTGCAGGTAGGTACTACAATCTCAAGAGGAGGGTTTGATAGTATTAATGTGCACAAATATGATTAATTAAAAAAAAGAATAAAATAAATGCTCTTCAAATTAGTTGAATTTCAGTAGATCTTCAATGTACTTATTTTCTGTTGTCTAATAGAACAATGGATACCAGGGCTATCCTAGGAAACTTATCTTTAAAATGGAACTACATGATTT